>CAJNYU010004311.1:3162-14452 GCA_905331475.1 Rotaria socialis | reverse complement strand
TACTAAGGGCTACACGTTGACGTATCTTCGCCATCGTCTTCTTAATCATAACACCCCACCCTATCTTGGGAGTAATCCAGTACCCCAAGTACTTAAACTCATTGGACCAGTTGATCGCTACTTCGCTGCGTGAACTGAAAGCAATGCCAAACTTGGGTGGTCCTATTGCACGGGCGCTGAATAGAGCTTCTGTTTTAGCAAAATTGATGGGTTGGACCGACAAGCACGAATAATATTCAAGCTCGTCTAGGAACAGCTTCACTCGTTTCTCTACATCTAGACATTGCTCAGTATATCGTATACCCATTTGTCCTGACAGAATCGCAACAAGGTCATCAACGAAAAAGTGACTCGTGCATCCAGAGAGAAATTGACCCATGTCGCAATGATACGTTATGAATAAACTATGTGAGAGGATACCGCCCTGAGGGCACCCTTTTTCAATATTGAACCATCTCGACTTTCTCCCGTTTATTTCGATGAAACCCCGTCTACCGACAAGCCATGCGTGGATCCAGGCAATGTAGGAGGGTAGGATGCCCAGTCGTCTCAACTTTCCAACGCAACCCGGAAACCATAACTGGCCAAATGCCGACCTGTAGTCAATAAAAATAGAGCAAACGGGAGCACTGTTTGCCATTAAGCTATACACGTCTTCCAAGAACAGTAATAAGCGGGTTTGCAGTCGGAACTTATCTCTAAAACCGGATTGACAATGTGAAATCATATTAAATATCAAGTACTTTCTTATTTTTTTTCTGAAATGATCAAATCAAAGGAACATGAAACCTTCTAGAAGTTACCCCTATATAATCTATTTTTTTAAAATTATTAAAGTAATTGTTTTTTCTCTATCAAATTTTTAGGCGCACAATGGCAGAGAACTTTTTGTTCAACAATTAATGCTTGAATTAAAAGTCGATTCATACGGCGGATGTTTAAATAATCGTCAAGGTTATGGAGCTCGCATGGTAGATAATTTTGCTGCATATAAAAATTATAAATTTGTAATTGCTATTGAAAATTCAAATTGTCAAGATTATGTTAGTGAAAAACTAATTTTAGCTGTTTCGTCCGGTTCTATACCTATTGTTGCTGGTTTTAATGGTCGTCCCGACTATCGAAGATATATGCCTGAGCATTCATACATAAATGTATTTGATTATTCTTCAATAAAAGAGCTTGCTAATGATTTGAAACGTATTGGAAGTAATAAAACATTATATGAATCTTATTTGTGGTATAAAAAATATGATCACGATATTTCAAAATTACGTGAAATGCCATTGAATGAAAAATTGAAGCATCTAGCTAATACTATTGGCTCAAATACAACAATGATGATCGACGGTATTGCAGCCAAAGAAAAAAGTGAAAATAAAGTTTGTAAACTCATTCGATTTGTTCGTCAAACACCTTGGCAAGAGATTTCTGCACACAAAAGAACATCACGTGCTGATTCATCAATAGCTTGTTTACCTGGCAGGTACATAATGAATTATTTTGATTCGCCTCAAAAAAATACCAGTACAACAATTAGATCTTAAGTTTCTACTTTTTGTTTATTTTTGTTTCGATGAAACATTAGACTTTTATATTCATTTTTGATAATTTTTCTTTCGCTTGAAACTAAGTTTTCCAATATAAATGCTCAGAAAAATATAAGTGAAAATTAAAGTATTCCATTTAACTTTAAAGCGACAATCATATTACAGAAATCCACCACGGATCTTGTTGATTGACATGCAAGCAATTCAACCAAATATTAGCAAACACTGAGAGCAGACATCTTGAAATATCTTAACAATCCTCGTTACCGTAAATAGTTGCTAAAGACCTAAAGTATTATCGTTAATGAGATCAAAAGAAAAACAAGATTATTGCATGTTAAGAATTTCAGGTCTTATTGACGATTTTGTTTTGTCTAATAGTTTATCTTTGATGGACTCTCGTGTTATATTGAAACAGTCGTAAAGGTATAGAACTACGTTTAACTCGGCCAACGCAAATAAAATGAATGATCTATTTATGGAAGTAGAAAATTAAGAGAGAGCAATTTTCAAATAAGTTTACTAGATGCAAGGATAAAAAAAGCATTAGTATTGCTTGAATAAGATTTGAAATTGAGTGAATCTTCTTTCTGGTTGTCACACACATTTAATTTCTTGGCAATCTGTAACGAAGACATATTATATAGCCTTGAGAGCATCTATAATAAACATTGTAATAAAGCATTCATTAGGCTTACAAAAAAAGTAAATTATCATTATTTTCCTTGAGCGCATTTTGCGTATTCTTTATGGCAGTAAAATTTCATAGCATTCTCATGAAGAAACAATATTATCACGTTCAATTCATGAATATTGTAATATCAACTTCAATGTTTGAAACTATGGATGCCGAAGTCATGAAAGATCTTAATAACTCTTCACTTGTTGTGTCTATGGTATCACGTAGACTTTCAATATCAAATATAATCCTCTTTATCTATACTCATATTATAACTTGAATAAGCAATATGATCTCTCACTCATAATTTTTTGTTTTTGTACAGTTCATTTTTTTTAGTTGGTTATAGAATCATCAACCGAATGTTATCAAATACACTTAATATTATATTTATTGATTTTTAAATTAAATGCTAAACGTTCGGTTTTTTTAGAAAACAGTTAAACATATATATATATATATATATATAGCTACAATTTATCCGCAGCAATTAATGTCAATATGCTTTCTTTTGATTTAATTAAGCATAACGAATTCATATCATTTTAATGATTCAATGAACTATAGCCACTTGTGGCTTTTTATGTTTAACAAAAGAAAACAAATGGAGCAATAGTCTTTTAAATTCATGCCGAAATGATTGTGATGTTATTAGATAAATCCAAAACGAAAGACTGTTATTTAAATAGAGTAAGAATTCACGGACAAAGTAGAAAACGAATGATTCAATACATTGACGTTCACTACCGTTCGCTGCAGGCGGAGCCGCTGCTTTATAAATGAGAGCCACAGTATTTGGTATAGTTGTAATAATGTAAATGACTAATTCCGTAAGTAACATTCTCATCATATCCCGATCACGTTTTCGAAGAATACTTATGATCTTTCTGTTTCCTAAGGTTTGAATATTTGCGCGTAATTCTTTCAAATTTATTACCATTAATACTCCAAAAGTGCACAAAGTTACTAGTGGAAAGATACCGAGTACAATCATAATATAAGCAGAATATAATATATTAGGTAGACCACTCTGTACATCACATACACCATTACTAACTGTATATAACATTGTTGGAAATAAGCCTAATAGAATCCAGAAAATCATCACAAGTGGAATGACACGAATCGCTATTTTATGTCGACTGAATGAACGAATAAACACCCGATTGTTACAACTCGCATACCGATCAACACAAATAATGACAAAGAATGTTCGCATCGATTGACTAAATACATGGCGAAAATAATATTGTGATTTGCAAAAAGGAATCGAATATGATAGTGGATTCGGATGGTCAAGTGCGTAAATAATAGGTATGACAGCACTATTTAAACCAATCGAACTGCACAATGACATACTAACAATGTACAGTGAACAAGAATTGCGACGATGTGATGATCGACTGAAGATAAGTAAGTTAAAAATAGATCCAATGTTTCCAAGTATATCATATGTTGTCATTCCGTATCTTGTGAGATATTGTTGAACCACGACTAGGGTGGAAGTTAATAACGACATGAATAAATTATAAATAAGTTTGTAAAAGAACTTTATTCAGAACAAGCGAAAAGAAAGAAACAAAACATGTAGTCGTCAACTTCAATATTAACGATGTCACAATAAAAGTTTCTTTTTCTTTTCTTTGTCAGACTAAATAGGAGAAAGAATTATCACGTAGGAAAAGATTGCTACAATTGTCCGATGCGTAAATATAGTAGCATAATGATGAATTATATATTCTTCACTAACTCTTTCATTAAAATAAACAAAGGAAATGGAAAATAAGAAGAGTTCCATCGGTAAGACAAAGGAAAAATGCTACCTATATAGCAGAAAGCCGCATTATAAACTGAATTAATTTTGATTACTTTATAAAATAAGTAACGCATAGCTTTCTATGCCTTTTCAGAGAAAAATTTTCAGAACTTTGAAATCAATTTTAAACAAAAGAATATATGTATAATAAAATGTTCTATTTCAAACTAGCTGCCTATAGCTTTATTATGTTCTTAAGTGATGCATACAGTTGTTGGTTTTCTGATCGTATCACCTCTTTAAGATAAACGTTCACAAAAACACGTTGACTAGTAATATTTTATCATCAACATAGTAGATTATTTATTTTTCAAAGACACTGCATCAGACCGATTTTTTTTTACTTATTAAAAAGGTTTACGGCGAAAATGAATAGTCCTTTTTTTAAAGATCCCACTGCGAGCGGTATTTTAATAATAACTTGTTTTAATGACGATCTATTGAGTTGTGCTCCTGAAGTCATTTAGAGCAATTCACCTCCGAACACGACAAGTGAACGTTATCACTAGAAAAGTTCAGAACTTTGAAATATGCGTACTTTAATGATGCGGAGTGCTATTCTTGATAGACAAAATTAACTAGGCACATATCTAACGAGGAAAATTCTCCAACTGATTGATTACTGTTGAGTTGGGACAATTTACATAACTGAGAACGTAATCAGCAACCGATACACGAAAAAAACTATTGTGTTTTTCTCTTGCTCTTTATGAGAGATTACATTCTATTGACAGCTTCTACGGATTATCAGGAAAACTGTCATATTTTTATTAACAGTAAATTAAATCTAAAAAATTCAAAGCCTAAATTTTGCTAAGGCAAATTTTACTTGCAACAAAGGTCTGATATCATTATCCAGTACTTTCCTAAACTAGTACAATGTTTCGTTTTGCTGTTTTTATCGTCACACGCTAGCTAAAATCGTATACATAGTCACGCATGATATCAATTAGTTAGATTATTAACGTCACAGCAAATAAACGAGAAGTACGCAATAAAATATATAATTATCAATGGTTGGTTGAGTCACTGCGATTAACATCAATCAGCTATAAATATAAACGATGTTATTTCCTATTCAAATTGTTGTTGTTGTTGTTATTCATGCGCATTTAATATGTATCCTGCACTAAAACAAACTTTATTGCACCCATCGTACTTGTTTTTTTCTTTTTTTCCCTTTTTATTAAACTGTCAAACTCATACAATTTGTTTAGTTTTCAAGTTGCAAAAGAATATTCTAAGCATTAGGGATTTTGAAAGAACACATACCGATAAATCTTTCAAAATGAGTCTGTCATTTTCAGTGCAAAAAAAGAATTTCTTCAGGAAGATTCAAATAAGAGATACGTCGATTTACATAACTTTGATCACATCATCATATAAAGTCTGCTTAAGACATATTAGTGTGATTCTAATTATTTGTTAAAATGCTTCAAATTTTTCGGAAGTAGGAAATATATTCACTTTAGTAATATTTTTTCCATCAATAATCAGTGCTCAACTTCTTACTGAGCTAAAATTATAAAGATAATAACTTCATCAGAGTTATTTTTACACTTCAAAGCCATAGCTAGAAATGGATATAAGATTCAAGTATGTTACGAAGAAGCAGTATCAATTACCGCATTTATCGATGTCACTTGGTATTGCCTAGAAAGAAAGCAATCTTTTATACAGGAGAAACTTATACTTTAGTTAATTAAATGATTTTCCTTTCTGAAAATACTTTTAAAAAAATCTTCGTAAGTATTTAAACTAGATATAACAGAAGCATCGCATTCTTGGCGAATAGCGTTTGAAAAATTGGCTGTAATTAAAATTAAAAAAACTAGGCAAACAAAAACTATATTTGTGCTTTTCCTTATGTCAGCACAATCAAATATTTTAATAACACAGTCAAGCTGTGAAACTAGATTTAAAATTTTTACAAAAGAAAACAATTTGAATAAACTAATGATGTAGATTTTTTCCATAGACCCTGGGAATAGTCAATAGACACAGTTACTCATCTGAGCAATTCTTCAAGGAACAAGGGAATAACAGTGAACACTATCCGAAAAAACATTTTTGAATCATTTTTCTCGGTACTATCATGTAGGACAACATATTACAGTATTACAGAATGTGAATATTGCAATCTTCTTCAGTTGCATATAAATAAAGGAACCAGATTATTCGATGATCGTATTGCTTTATTTTATTCAACAATTCTTCTATTCCCTTGGATTACGAGAAAAATTGAATCTTTTACATCATAATAATATTTCATTGTATTCCAAAAATAAAAACAAACATGGCAAGAAAATATATGTAAAATTTAGAAATTTTCCTTATTTAAATAAAATTGAACTTTATTCGGTGAACTATGATCGTTCAGTTTGATACATAAACATTGAAGTTCTTTTGCCAACGGTTTCGGACCGCACACAAACACACCAATATCACGTTTTTGTGTCATCTGCCAATCTTCATTGATAATACCTTGAAAATCAGCAGCGAAATTAGGTCGTCCATAAGATGTTTTACTTTCTAGACCTGTCCATATGTCTCGTTGGTCACTATTATTTTGTACAACAGCTCGAGCTTCTCTCATTGACCATTTCGTTAAATAAATGTGATAAGTTAAAAAATTAGGCCGATCTCGAAAATCATGCTCGATTTGTTGAAGCATTTCAGCAAACCACTCATAGCAAGATGTCGTATTACATATCCAATAGAAATAAACACGACGAAGACGAACATCATTCGATTGCGACGAACGAATATGTTTCAATATAGCAGCATATGGTGTTACTATAATAATCAAGAAAGACACAAAACGTTTTGAAATGAACAAGATTTCGTTCTCTTACCACCAATACCAGCGCCAACTAGTATAACACCATCATAATTAAATACATCATCAGCTGCACTTCCATACGGTCCATCAACTCCTAATCTCGGTATCTGTTGTGGATACATTGCCAATTTTTTCACTAAATCACTGGTCCAATTTCCTGCAGTTCGTACATGAACACTAACATAGGTATCTTCAGCAGCTGATGTCACTGTAAATGGATGCCACTCGAATAGAGCAATCGAAAAACATTTCAAATAAATATATTGACCGGGTTGTGGTGTCTGCATGAATTGTTTTCGAAATCGTATTTCAGTAACATTCGAGTCGTGTCGAATGATATCAAGTATTTCGACACGTTGTAAACTACGTATGAAACGAAGAACGCGTTCAAGAACATAAAGACCAAGTGGACCACAGAGCCACATCCAACTCGTTGCTTCTGAGCCACTGAAGCGTGGATAAATAAGACATTGTTCATTGACACCCCATTCAAGGTAGAGAGAAGCACATATTTCTGGATTATGTTCGCTAACATTTGTTTGTGATTTAATTATGCGTTGTAAACCGTGAATAATTAGACAAATGAAAAATAGAATAAAAAAATGATGAGCAAACCAAAATATCTCATAAAATGATCGACGAATCAAGGCAGTTGATGAGCTAAATATAATTATTAAACAAATGCAAAGTATGACTCCGGTAATCCCTGCTGTTGTACTCAGCATTGATCCAACACCTAATGAATTTGGATTTGCTCGATCGAGGGGATTGACTTGAGACTCGGACGACTGAAGATAAAGTAAATTTAATGCTGATGGAAGAGATTGGTATTCATTATTGACATCAATCAAACGTTCATAATTATAAACATGTGCTCCGACATGTATTATAGACCAGAAACATATTGCATAGCCAACACATCGATGAAAACCGATATTTTGATCAAATAGACGTTTTGTAACACGACGAAACCTTGCTTTTGCTATACAATGCGGCAAAATATTTCGTATCAACGAAAGTAAATTTCGACAGACAGGTAGAAGAATTAAAAAGCAATTGAAATTCAAACAGAGCGCTGCTGCTCGTGCAACACTTAAGGCATCGGATATTAACGAACGTAAATAAAAATATTTTAGAGAATCATGAATATTAAAAAAGTTGCCAATGAATAAAAGAATATTTATCGCTAACCATATAAATAAAACAATAATGATAGGAAGATCATTTGCAACAAATAAACGAAACCATAAACGAATGGATTTAAGACTCATTGTGCTTGCAGTAGATACTTTGCTTGTGGATAAAAAATGATTATTTGTAAATAAGTGTGTCATATATATATAGTGTATGTATCGTACTGTGTGTGATGACTCGCTGAAAGGTTGGATAAAGGCACTGATGCGTCACCAGTTGGTTGATTTTTTTTTGGTCAGTATATCTTTTTCACTATACTGTTTTCAATTAGAAATATTCGATTGATTCCGTTTTCAATGAAGTATTGCTGGAAAATATTTCTTTCAAGGTCGTTCCTGTTTGTCTGATAATTTGAGATCATAAAAAATAAAAATAAAAGCCGCTGCAAAATAGAACCTTGGAATTATTTTGTGTCGTTCTCACCATATTGACAGTTTCGACTGAAAACGAATGAATCATCGATACAAGAAACGAGTCATGCATGTATTTGTGATATTTTTCTATTGCTTTTTTATGTACCAAATCGATGAGACACATAGTAATAGTCATGCATTGGTATCTACTACACGCTTTACTTAAAGCATTTTTGTAGAGCTGATGATTAGCATTGTTTTTCATTTTTTATATGCATATATTGCGTTGCTTCATTCTAGTGATTGAGAAAGAGACATTGAATGTTCGCCGATAATAAGATGAGTAAGACACATTTTTCAGCACTGAAGCTGACCCCAAAATATAAAGCATACAAAATCCATGTCATGAGGAAGGGATTAGTGACCAGTCTATGAGCAATTCTTTGCATTGATTGACTCTATATTGTACCATACGGGTCTACTTGTCTGTTTATTTCACGTCTTTGTTTGATACCTTATATGAATCTATAATTGTTCTTAGCAATATTTTTCCTATCGTGAAACTGATATTAATGGTTGAAATTAATCCATGGAAAATATCCAACATAGGGGAAAATGTTTTGAGCCCAACAAAGTGCTGATAACTAGAGGTGTCAGTCGTGCGACTGAGCCACCGTAGCCCCCGATTAACTCGGAAAAAGTAAAGCCGCCGCCGTCCCCTATTATTGATATCCACAATTTTTATTTTCATTTTCATTTTCATTTTTTAATGAATTTCGATGTTTTTATTCATTTTTCATCTCAATATGATATATAGAGACGCACCAATTCCTAGTACATGGTCTGATAGATGATATTTTTGCCTGATGAAGAACACAGTTGTCCGCTGATTCCATAGAGTAGTCAAGAACAGTTTTTCGCCTTCTCTGAAACCATAGTCGGAATTTATGAAAGATTTTAAAAAATGCTTCGGATTTGACGTGGATTTTACATAAAATTAGAATTTTCAATTTTTATTGGGTCAAATGCTGTGAAATCTAACTCAATTGCAGACTGGCAGTTTGAATTAGACAAAATCTACTGGCGGATCCATGGGATGGCCGAGGGAGATTAAGTTCCCTACGGTAATTTTTAGCCGCCCATGAACCTCTTCCAGTGCAAAAAACCTGGCTCCGCCGCTAACAAAATCTAAGAATAGATTTGAAAAGAGCGTTCAAAATTGAACAGAAATAGTATGAAAAAAGATGCTCGGTTGATAACTGCGAATGACGAGCATGTTATTTTTATACAGGGAAAAAAACAATTCCTAAAATTTTTGATCTAATGTTTGCTTGTTTTCAGTGTTGACAGTTATCGACCGAGCAACTTTTTTCATATTATTTCTGTTCCGCTTTGAATGCTCTCTTCAAATGTATTCTTAAAGTTTGCCTAGTACAAACGGCAAGTCTGAAATTGTTTTGGATTTTGCAGAATTTAAGCGCACAAAACTTACAAATTCTAATTTTATGTAAAATTCAGGTAAAATCCGAAGCCTTGTTAAAATCTTTTATAAATTTCGACTGCAGCTTCGGATGGAGCGAAAAAAAAACTAATCTTGACTAATCTATGAAATAAGCGGATAACTGAGTTCTTCATCAGGCAAAAATATCATCTTTCGGACCATGTACTAGGAATCGGTGTATCCCTAATTTATTTAAATGTACTTTATTTATTATGTCAAGATGTAAAATAAAGTTGTTTCACATATTTGTTTGAAAATATTAACGATAATATATTGCAATAGACAGATTGTTCTTGCTCACGAAATTAGTGCTTTTTTAACCTTCCAGCCGCCGCCGTGCAGCCAAAATGTGCAAGTCAGCCACCGCTGAGCATTAAAAAGTGATAGAAAACGAATAAAGTCAAAATATATATAGTTGCGCACCTGTTGTTTTATTGTTCTGTTAATTCTTCACAAAAAGAACAAGCACACTGTACATGTGTGATTTAGATGGAAGAAAAAAAAATACAGTTACTATAGATTTCAGAAATAAATAAATAAATAGCTTACTAATAAAAATTGAGTATTTCTTATTTGCTACCACTTCGTTACACCGCTGCATATATACACTAAGCTATGTAAAATTGGGAAAGACATCATTGTTAACCCCTGTTATTCGTTATTTTATAGTGACAACTTCACATTCGAATAAAAACGGCACAGATTCATCATTTATGTATGATACTTCATACGTACCATTGTACACCATGCGGAGGAATATTGTAACTATTTCAATATTTTTGAAAATCATCTAAAGTCAATTTTTATTGAATAAAACGGAGTGTTAAAACTATTCACGTTTTCATATTTTTCTATTTTATTCTGTCTAAACTAACTCACGCAATATTGAAATTAATGCTGTTACTTGATAGATATATAAATTATTTTAACTTATCAGACTATAGAGGTAGCACATGACACATATAGAGAACCCTGGCTGAATGATATTGTTCTTATCTATCTGTGCTATTTTGTTTTTCATCATGCACACGTTCCGTGCTTTGTAAGAATGACGATTTAGAATGTGAGCAAGAACTAAAAATAATCGAATATAATGTTGGCATTTTCCAATATATGCTTACCATAATTTTTTATGTTCTTCACAAATATTTGAAACAGTGTTTTATCTAGGTTTTATTTTTCGGGTGGGCGGTTGAAATTTTTGGAGGGGCTGCTGGCTAGAAAATTTGTTATCATATAGTAACGAGTAGGGGTGGCACTTTACGTTAATTTAATATTAAGTGTTAAGTTTTAACTTAACACTTAATATTAAGAAAAAAACGTTTACATTAGCGACTTAATTACTTAATATTAAG
>CAJNYU010004309.1:0-118699 GCA_905331475.1 Rotaria socialis | reverse complement strand
GTTGTTGTCGTTGTTGTTGTCGTTGTTGTTGTCGTTGTTGTGGTTGTTGTTGTTGTTGTTGTTGTTGTTTTTGTTGTCGTTGTTGGTGTGGTTGTTGTTGTTTTTGTTGTCGTTTTCGTTGTTGCTGTTGTTGATATTAAGGTAAAGACTGTCGGTGGTGCATGTGTTGGTTTATGCTCAGAAATCACTACGGGAGCTGAGTATACGATCAATTTATAAAATATTAGTTATTCAAAATGAATGAGTCTTACTTATAGGTGATATATATAAAACTTCAAGAACATGAATTACAACAATGGCTCCGGCAGATTGTCCACTTTTATCAACCAAGATAATATTAGTGAGAACCACGGTATTAACTGTCACTTTACTGGGAAGCAAGGTTCTTATTGAATTACCAGTATCGGTTTGACATCTCCCTGTACATTTCGGGCTAAAGACCACTATAAATTCTATGATTAAGACAATATATCCAATGGCACGTTTTTTAATTGCACTAAAAATATGTGACTGACTGCTTAATCAGTTTCAAAGCGTACACTTCTAACTCACCGGCGCCTTTTTGTACTATATGACACTCCAACCGTGATAGATACGTCACTCAAACCGCCGAAGTTTGGACTTAATCCTGCTAAAAGTGGGCCCAACTAAAACCAAAAAATAGCTCAAATTCTGAAAAAACGTGAACAAAAGAAGAGAAATTGAAAGCTAATGCATTGATTTTTGTTAGCTCTCGTTTTCGGGATTATGTAGCAATGGTAGAACTAATATTTATTCTGCCAAAAACAAAGAGCTAAACATGTTTCAATAATAGGCTTTGTCGTCGTGTCATATATAGAATATATTTGAGTATCGAGTATTCGATACAATAGAACAGCAACAACTGCGTAATAATGAAATACAAAAAGATAATCACGAGCTGAATCATAGTTGAGAGATTACGTAACAAATCAAATTAGAGATTCAAAAAATAGATAATACACATGAAACGTTTAGCGTCAGTGAGTGTCAACTACTGACGCTAACAATTTTACTTTTTAGAAGAATCTAATGTACTCTGAACTTATCGAAGGATAAAAAATGAGAAGAAATAAATGAAGGAATGTGAATTCCTAGGTTCTGTACGAAAGAAAAGTTAGAATTGGTTGTTGTGAAACTTTTCTGCTCGACATCAAGTGAACATTCTATTCCTATTTTCACTCGGATATCATTTATTAAAAGATTTCACGTATAGTATGAGTTTGAAGTGTAAAGAATGCATATAGACGAAGGAAGAGCTATGCAATAATAGAATTGAAGTAGCAGACAGTATTATTCTCGATTGTTTTGTAGGCTTCAGTTATATGTAGAATGAAAAGTTTCGATGAAAACATACTTGACCATTAAACTGGGTAATGCCATCTGGTCCAAATTTGTCACCAATATGATCTTGGAGATTTGAAGTTGATGAATTTGAGTCCCGTTTTCGTCTAGAATTGACAGTGATGCCAGTATTCATCTGCATTGTGACTGGAGAACTTTTTGCTGAAGCTAACATAGTATAAATTTCGTTATTATTAACAGAAAAATACATAGTTGAATGATTTACCTGTACTTCTTTGTGCGGATGGTGATTCCACAAAAAGTGGAATAAGTGAGAGAACTATAGTTGCAGCAATCAGAAATAAAACAAAAGTCAAAAAACAAATAGCTATAGGAGCTGGAAGTCCAGTTTTCATTATACTGCTGCTTCTAGTTTCAAAATGAATTCAAAAATAAATTTTTACATTAAAACAAACTTTTACTGGGCAGGTTTCATAGATTTGCGTTGTGCCAACATTGTATTCGATGGAATCAAATGGTATGTAATTGATTAGATGATTTTTTTATGTAATATAATTGTGAGTGAGAGAATCAACTTACTACTTATATCGCGAACGAATCCTGTCTTCTAATTAAGTACCGTGTTTTGTACCCGATATTTATTAACGCTTGTTTACGCGTACTATTTGTAACCGCGAGACAATGTTTCTCCTTGAGAAATATTTATATTGACGATAGTATCCTATTCGCTGAGTTACGTTTCACCTTGTAATTCATCTAAATACTTGATATTGCTTTTTATTTTGATAGGTTCTTCCGCGAACAATGTGTAAATAAGAAAAAAAAATATATGCGCAAAGCACAGATATGATTGATGCCTTCGAATAATATGATATTTTTAGTAAAAACACGTTTATTGCAAGACGATATTCTTTTCCTTTCATGTACCGATTCAAATGAATGAATAAATGGTTTCATTAATCAATGGGGTACATATTATTCTGTCAATCCTAATTACTTTTTATAATAGAGCAGACATACCGAAACAAACAGGCTCAAAACAAAAATCCCCGGTTAAGCGATTTAATAATATTGCGCACGCAGTTAAAATTATTTTTATGCTCATAGTACGTGACAGCTAATGATGATTAGACCTTCGTGTAGTTTTCGAGCGGAGTACTTCCGTTTTAGTAAAGAGAAGGTAGGTAAAACAAAAATTACTAAATATTATGACTTTTATGTTGCAAATAATTACTCGTGTAATACATTTATTTGAACTAACGACAATATATAACCGGTGGAAATAATATCAAAGTATATCTATGATTGTTTTCTCTTGTTGTCTAAAGTATCACTATAACAAGAAGCAGATCCAAGATAGAAAATACTTTAAATATCATTTCACATTTATATGTTGACATAAAAAGACATTTTGAAATCTGATAACGATATTTAATGACTTATTTAGTTAAATTTCATATGAAGAATATCGGGAACTTGATTTCACGGGGTCAAAATTCTAGTTTTTTTATGCAAAAATTCAAAACTTTTATCTGAGTACGCTCATAAGGTAACATTCGTAAATGATTCACACCGTTCCGACTCATCTGTTGCTGATGAGTAGGATTCATATAATTATATACGTATGAAATACTTAAAAGAGTTTCTGCCATTGCTGCACGGTTTCAAGATTGTGAGTTAAACAATTGCTATAGCAGATGATATCATCATCTATTTATTAATGTTTTTTCTCTCTGTATACGGTAACTAAAACATACTTATCAATACATTTTTTACTCGAAAACATCAGACAGCTTTGCACGAAAACTTTCTATGCAAAAAATATCTCCTAGTTCAGATTCGAAACGAGGAGAAACATATAGTGCACAAAAGGTCCCTTGTCGTATAGAACGGTCCGTAAACGACTAAAAACAGCAGCCGTTACGATGGCCAGTAGCGAAGCACCGGAAAACGATATGATAAGGCGGAAAACGGTGGTATTTTAGGTGGTAGTTTCCGTATTGCCGAAAACGACTACGCTCTAAGGAGAACCCTTTTTTTGCCGTTTTACATCTCTTCTATTTTTAGATATAAATATGGGAAAATACATACTTAGACTGTCGTTTCACCTATTATATTCATTTTATTTTATTTTATTTTATTTGTTGTATTTGTATTTTATTCTATTTATCTTATCTTATTCTAATCTCATTTTTTTCACTTTTTAGAATTTTAGTTCTTTTATTTTATGCATTTTATTTTATCATAAAGTTTTTTTCAATTTTTATTTTATTGTATTTTATTTTGAGAAATAAAATATAAATGATCAACGTAATACTCATTTTAAGCTGTGCAAAACGCAAGGGGGAAACATGATACTTTTGTACTTTAAAGTACGGTAAAGTATCTTGAAGTATCTTAAAGTACGCTAAAGTATTTCAAAGTATCTCAAAGTATTCTAAAGTACGGCAAAGTACGGTAAAGTACCGTGAAGTATCATGTTTCCCCCTTGCAATTTTCACTGGCTAGCGTTTTTCGTCAATAGTATCATATCCAGAGCTGGGCAAGTACAGACTTTCTCGAGTACAAGTACGAGTACTGACCCCCCGAGTACAAGTACGAGTACGAGTATCCATACCATGGTGTCGGTAAGAATAGAATTTTTCAAATTAGTTTCTACAAAAAATACACCTAATGTTTTATAACGTACTATATAAACATATCAAAATAAAATATTACAAGAGGAAAATATCAAAACATTACTAGTATTATATTTTATTATCGTATTCAAAGCAATTAAATCATAACAAAAGCTTGTTACATTTAAGAAAAGTAAGTAAACAAACATTTTTTGCAGTTAATGATGCTCGATGTGGACGCATCAGAAAGCCGCTTTGCGAAAATACTCACTCAATGGGAGCCGATGTCGATGGCACTGACAAATATTTTAAACTAAGTTGATATAAACAAGGATACAAATGTTTTTCGATAAAAAGTAAATTTTGTTCACGACTTTCTTCACATAAATAGGCATCAAGTTCAATCAGAATTCTTGATTTATATTCATTCGGAATTTTTTTGTTTTTCTTCAAATATGGGAAAAGACATTTTCGTTTAGTAAGTGAGTCTGTATTTTTTGCCATAACATCAATATTATGTTCAATTGTGTTCAGCACATCGGCTCCAGCATTCTGCAGCACAGAAAAATTTAGTTTAGAATAATAACGAACATAAGCATCACGAATCTTTTCAACAATGCGCAGTTTTACAAGAGTATGAAGACTATCGAGCCACAACAATTTGAAACGCGCATCAAAAAGCGGAGAAATAAGAAAAATCACATCAGAAAAACGTTCTGACATACAATATGTGTTGAAAGGTACATCAATTTCAAAATAACGAAGGAGTCCCCTAAATCGAGCTTTAATTGATGCAATTAAGGCTTCACATCAAGAAACAAGAGTTGAAGTAGAAGAACTAAGTTCACGTTCAAGATCAAAAAGTATACCAAGAACAGTAGGACCAACAAGACAAATAGATGCATAAGATTCACCTTGAGTTAACACAGTAGCTTCATTAAATAACTCAAACAAAAATACAAATTCTTCTAAAACTTTTCTGTCTTTACTGTTAAGAATAAGATCATTCCTCTTTAAATCACTTAAAATTGAATTAAGTATTGACGATGGAATATCAACCACCTTTTTTACTGTTTGAAATTGGCTATTCCATCTTGTACTATTCTTTCAAAAGCAAGAGACGTAGTAGCAAAACCAATAAAGGTGTTTATAACAATTAAATTTCATTTTTCATTCTAAAATCAAGAAAGAAAACAAAACGTTCGTATTACGTATAATAACCAGTATTTTTAATAGGATTTCGAAGCACAGTGTACGCGTACACCCTGCTAAGCCAATAATTTTATTTTCAGAATGTACTTCATGGGAAAACAAAGTGTATTCTCAAAAACCAGAGTGTACGTACACTTTGCTCTGCTGGAGTACGCTATAATCATTAAAAACACTGATAAGAACCAATTGTATGACTAGTATTATAATGGATAGTAAATAAAATAATAAGAAAGAGGACAGGAAGACTGAAATATGGTGACGACCATACGATTTTATATCGTACAAATACCTATCATTATATGTGCGTCAGCCGCAACTTGTGGTCAGCAAAGAAAATATCTAGTATGCTCTTCATTCTTCTTTTTATTTATAAAGAATACATTCGCTAAAATAAAAAAGATTTCAAGCACGAGTGCAAGACCCTCGAGTACGAGTACGAGCACTTCGAGTATTTTGCCCAGCTCTGGTATCATCGTCCAATCTAGCTAACGAAATAAACACAAAGAACACAAAAGATATAACGAAATAAATATACGCGAGCGTGTGAGTGTGGGTGTGGTTGAGGGTTTAGTTGTGGACAACTAGTTAACCCTTTCAATCCCGCATGTCATCTACGAGATGACATGAAGAACACGAAACAAGTTTTTTTCGTTCTGTCGTCTTCTTCGACGACGTATATCATATGTTGTATTCTAAGAAAAAGACGAAGGGTCTAAATGACATCAAAATGGGTTTACACTGTCATTTTTTTTTAATTCTATTTTGTAGAAAATCAACTTTAGTAACTAAATTATTCAAACTTTTATCATTCTTTTATCGAATTTCTATTATTTAGACAATGCTTGATTTTCTCCATAATTGAAATTCAATCTGATTTCCTGCATTAAATTGAAACTTGAATACCAGGATTTTATTTTCAAAAAAGTAGAAATTTATCACTGAATTCGTATTGACATTTCTAGAATATCGTTTGCAAATTCATAAAGGCATTCTATATTTGACAGTGTATATGTATATTGACTTCAATATATATATAGAGTCAAATACAGCTGATCGTGACGACGGACCGCAAGAAATGATGGGATGGCAAGGGTTAATGAGTTTTGTCATTAGATTAGCAATAATTTTTTGCACTAGAAATGATTTCTATTCACTAATTTGTTCGAAAGATTTTGAGTGTTTATAGATAGATAAGCAATATTCTTAGCTTTTTAAAATTGTATTCTTCTTTATTTACTTTTTTCAAATAAATTAAAAATTAATGACCACGACTTATATATGCATACGTGAGCAAGTTTTTGACTGAAAGAAATTCTTTTTATTTGTTAGTTATACTACAATGATAGTAGCACCACTATTTATCTTACATATCAAACTGAATCATTGTGCAACGTTTGGCCTCTTTTTCTCTCGTTTGACAAGCTTTTATCTATTTAATCTTTCATTTCAACAGCTATTAAGAAACAAATCGAGTAGATATAAATAAAAATACGAAATTGAATAACATGCAAAGAGTTAAACAATTACTATTATCATCATATCATTGCCGTCAAATTCGTACTTTTAATTCATCTATATTTGATATTAATCCTGAAGTAAAATCAGCGCTAAATGAACATCGACCAATAGTTGCATGCGAAACAGCTATTCTCACACATGGTTTACCTCGACCATCAAATATTGAAACATGTTTAAAAATTGAGCAAATTATTCGTGAGAATGGTTCAATACCAGCAACAATTGCTATTTTAAATGGTCGAATCAAAGTTGGTCTTACACAAACAGAATTAGAACAACTTGGATCATTGAATAATGTTGAAAAAGCTTCTCGTCGAGATTTACCTTATCTTATGTCGCGTCATGCATTCGCTGGTACAACTGTGGCAGCAACAATGCTTATTGCTCATCGTTGTGGTATTCCAATATTTGCGACTGGTGGAATCGGTGGAGTTCATCGAGATTCGACAACAACGGGCGATATATCATCAGATTTAGATGAATTAGGGCGTACACCTGTTTGTGTTATTTCAAGTGGTGTTAAATCAATTCTTGATATTCCTAAAACACTTGAATATCTTGAAACAAAAGGTGTTGGAGGTATTTTTGAGAAGGAAAAAAAATAGCTACGCATTAATGCTTATTATTCGTTTTTGTTTTAGTATATACATTTGGGGATACGAATGAATTTCCAAATTTTTTTACACGTTCAAATGAATTTGGATCTTGTTCATGTGCAGCTATTCGTACTATTGACGAAGCAGCACGACTTGTTCGAACTATGGTCGATCTTAAACTTGGTTCTGGTTTATTACTTGCTGTACCTATTGACAAAGAAGATGAATTGGAAGTAGGTGGAGGCGAAAAAATTGAATCTATTATTCGTGAATCCCTTGCACGAGCCACTCAAGAAAATATTACGGGAAACAAAGTTACCCCGTTTGTTCTAAGTGAAATTCGTCGGCAAACGGGTAATAAATCAATAATAACGAATCAGAAATTAATCTATAAAAATGCTCGTATTGCATCACAAATTGCTGTTGCTTTATCATCATCTAAATCAAATTCGCCATCTTCATTAAGTAAGTCGTTATAATAAAAAAAGAAAACAGCATTTTCTTTTTACACTCTATTATTCAATAAATAAAGTTATTATTGGAGCACGAAATATTGATTTACATATTCAACTTAATGCTGATTTTACACCGCATAAAGGTTCCACTATTCCTTGTCGTGTACGACAGAATTTCGGCGGAGTTGCATATAACGTTACGCATGCTCTTCATCTGCTAAAAAATCATTCTATTCGTCTTCTTACTGTTGCGGGTAGTTCGAATTTATTACGAAAACATGATTCTACTCCGGCTCTTATTCACGAGATCGAAGATGAATCAACAGCAAGTTATATTTCATTACTTGATTCAAAAACGAATGAACTTATTTGCGGTTTTGGTGATATGGAAATATACGAAAGACAAATAACACCATCATTTTTAGATAGAAATCTTTCAATTTTAATCAATAGTCAATGGATTATGTTTGATGCAAATTTAAGTCAAATGGCAATGAAATATTTAATAGATACTGCCACTAAATATAAAAAGAATTCAGTATTTATATCTGCTGGTGGTCCAAATAAAGCTCGTCGAATTAAGCCATATCTAAAAGATATAAATGTACTGTTTTGTAATCGTCTTGAATTCGAAGCTATTACAGAATCATCATCAATAGAAATCAGCCTGAAAAAATTAGTTAGAATACATTCTAATTTAAAATTAATTTGTATAACGATTGGTTCTCAGGGTGTATTAATTAGTATTAATGGCCAATTAAAAAAATATAAAGCGTTAATAACAGAAAACGATCAACACGATATTCAAAATGTCACTGGAGCTGGCGATAGTTTCGCTGCAGGTGTTATGAATCAATTGTTAAAAATAAATTTTAACAATATTGATCGAGCTATTGCATGTGGTTTATTATCAGCGAAATTGACTTTAAAATCAGCAAATACGATTAGTGAACAATTAAACACAATTGATGATGCAATGATTGATGAGATTTGTTTGAAAGAACTTAAATATGAGAATATTGATAGTTAACCACTTTAAGTATAGTTTGAAAAAAAAATCAAACGTGACTAGTTTAGTTATTGCTGTGATTATTTTGTTTTTCATCGTGCTAATTTTTGATAATTTTGATTTGTACATATACATTTCAATATTAGAATTAAAAACAACGAAAATATTGTTTTGGATCTAGAATAATTGTCCGGCTTATGTAAAGTTCAATTGAAACAGATTGTTCATCAATTAATACGTATAGAATCATGGTCGTGGATGCAGTATCGTTTGCAACAGTAAATACAATAAATTCAGGAGTGAATTATCTATAGTTATCTGAACTGATTATTGTATGAGTTAGGGGAAATTATTTTTTATTTTCTATTTAAAAATATACTTCAAAAGTTGTCTATTCCGAGTACTGTCGGGAAGATATCAGTAAAACCTATGAATATAGGTACGAACATCACAAAACTAGAAAATACTGCAAAGTTAACATCAACTAGAACACACAAATTCATAATTGCTTTCAATTTGATCGATACAGGATATCTTAAAATTCAATAGTAAGATTGAAATATTATTTGTTTACAGATAATAAAGCTTATGCAATAGTGCTCATGTAAGAGTATCAACAATGCTTACAGAAAATCCTATTCACATGACTAAAAACTATTCATCGTACGGAAATGTTATGTTGAATGAGTTATGATTTGTTCTATAATGAAACGTAAATTCAATTTTTTCTTAGAAAAGGAAACTTTGTAGTGATGCTATTCTATTCTTTATATTTCGATAAGTAGAATTAACGATGCATTGATGACACACGGTTGATGTTTCCACAGTGAAACAATGACTTTTTTCAACAAAATTACCTTTATTATATTCACGACAGTTCACTATTAAAGAAATCTTTTATTGTTGTTGTCACTACTTTTATCGAATGTATAGATCTGTTTCATTACGATAGATGAAATGTTACCGTGAGCAATTGAACAATAAATAAGCGTATGCTAGTAACAATATGTTTTAGTTTAATCAGAAAAAACAAGATTTTTATTATTATCGTTTTCCGATTGAATATAAAAGTTCGTCGGTTCAAAAATTTCAATATACGATCTATGCAAGACAATTGAATCCTATTTGTATTGTCCAAGAAAACCTAGAAAGCAATACTTCATTGATTATACTATTTAAATGTATAATTATTAAAAAGAAACAATAAAACAACTTTAGAATAAGAAAATAGAAGCTTTTATCAGTAAACATAATTTAGAAAAGAATAGGACGATTCATTTGATGAGGAATATTTGAATGATTTTTATTTTCTTGAGATAACACTGGTAAATTGAATGATTCATGAATAGAATTAGGTAGATGAATAAGAGAAGCACCGACTCTTTTCACTACTAACGGAGAACACTAGAAGAAAAGTAAGATGTAATCATGTCTTCATAAATATCAAATAACACAATCGATTTTCTACCTTTTCCCATTGATTAGTCTCTGTATCATATTTTTCCATTTCATTTGAAGACTTACCATCAAAACCTCCAGCAATATATAATTTATTATCTACTACAGCAATTCCTAAACCTCCCTTCGGTCGACTATATGAAGTAATTAATGTCCATTGATTGCATCTTGGATCATAACGTTCACCATCATTGTATCTAGTCACATTTTTATTTATTGTTGAAAATTCATAACCACCAATAGCATATAAAAATTCATTACAAGAAATAACAGCTACACTAGCACGACATTTTATCATTGATGCGCATTGTGACCAACGATTAGTATGTGGTTCGAAAAATTCCGCTTCTCGGAGACTTCTGGAATTATCTTCACCTCCAACAGCATAGATTCTACAGAAGTAAAACAGACAATTTATGAGCAAATCAAATATAAAAAGAAATCTCACCGATTTTCAAGTACAGCAACACCTAATGTGAATCTTGTATTGATCATTGATGCTACGTAAGCCCATTCAGATGTTGTCGGATCAAAACGCTCGACTGTATTAAGAATAACACGTCCATCATGACCGCCGATAGTATACAAAAGACCACCAATCGATCCGATACTTAAACCATAACGATTAGTAAGCATCGATGGCCCCACAGTCCAATTTTTGGCTTGAAAATCATAGATTTCAGTAGTATTCAATCTTAAATAAAAGAGAAAAGAATCATTCATGAGAACAAACTAACAGTTTATACTAACACTTTTATACCATCTTGGCCTCCGCATACATATAATTTTCTATCTAATCGAATACAAGCAAATTGAGAACGTCGACTATTCCAATGGCTGTCGATGTACCAACAATCATTTAGAAAATCATACTTTTCAATCGTTTGTGGATCTATATGATGTTCATGTCACAATAATACATAAATGCTAGTTTTAAACATATTCTTACTTCTAGCAGTATCAATGCCACCAAAACAATAAAGTGCACCAAGTGTTGCTTTTCTTGGCTTAGTCCTTATTGATTTCATAGCTAAACGTTTTTCTGGTGCCAAATGATAACGCATGGCTTCAAGAATCAGCATCTGGCATGCAGTATTTTTTTCAAATTTTTCATTTGTATCAATATGATCTGTCAAATACTATTTTCATACAAGAAATAAATATCAATTGAAACCAAAAACCTCACTGTTCATACTTTTCTTTTGATTAAAGGTAATCTAATTAGGCTAAATAGTTCAACTAAATGATCACTATATCGATTTGAATCGTAGTCAAGCCAAGAAAGAAGTGCTTCATAGATCTTTTCTTCAGATTCAACATTGACATCATCTAGAATAATATGAAATAAAATATTCTGTTGTATATTTCTATCTCAATTTTAACTGAACACCAATTGCTCTTTGACATATCTAGATAATGATTAAAAAAGTAATCTACTTACCAGATGCTAATATTCGTTTCATTTCATCGGAAGATAGTTCAAGAAATTCTCGATTGTTTTCAATAATGATCGAAAAATTACCCTGCGAAAACAAAATCAATCTAGTATTTTATGAAAGAATCAATTCAAAACGCACAAGAATATAATGCCAAATAATTTGTATTAAATCCACGAAATTGCGTTCCAAGACCAATCTATATACACCAAAGCAATTGGACGGTTGAACTCGTTTTTTAATAAAATTACAACACGCTTCAATTATTTCAGTAATATGAAATTTATATGCAATATTCAAAATCTTAGCTACATTATTTGAATTGATTTCAAGATGACCTAACAAATATTGGTTCTAAGTTTTTAAATTAACTTTTTCATTAGATAATTTTACCTTCGTATGCATACAGAATAATTTTTTCAAAAGCATCAGCATCCGTATCATGAAGAATAATTTCAGTTTGCATACGATTTTCCAATAAATTACGAACGTCATCTGATAATATTGAAACAATAAGCCGATGAGCACTGATTCGTTGTTTTATTTGTTCATTGTTACAAATAAAAACAACATCACAAAGAAATCCTTGTCGAAGATAAGATGAAAATTTGGTTATTAAATACGATGAGTGATCAGATTTCGAAAAGAAATGTTCTATATCATTATTTGAATCGATTGGCAATGTTGCTTTGCCATGATTAAACGACATTTTGATTTTATCAGTTATACGAATAATAATTCTATCAGGTTTCTATTATTTTGTCTCATATGGACATTTTATTTTAATGCTACGAGTTTTTCTCTTATCTTAATCTATAAAAGAAACTTTCAAGTAGAATCGATGCTTGAATACTTGATAATTATCGTAAGAATATGTATTTTTCCAAACAGCGTTTATTGATTTTTTTATTAAAAATTAAACGTAAAATAAACATATGGATAAGAAAAGAAAAGAAAAACATCTATTCTAGACATTTATCACCCGTCATAAAACAAACGTAATTAAATTGTTTCATCGATTTTTTTTGTCACAACAAATGTTAACAGTCTTATGGGACATTATTATTATTTTTCGTATTAATTATGAAGGAAAAAAGCTAAAACATGGTGGCAACTTTGTTCACGTGATTGACATAATAAAATATGTTCCTTAATTGCTAAATCTTCAAGATATTTTCTTGAACGTTCAATATCTTGTCGTTCAGTTTTTGTTAAGATTTTATCTGAATTTCGATCAATGGTTGATTGTAAATAGACAATAATATGATGTTTACGTTCGCCAATAAGATATGCAAGTTCACTAACAAGATTTGAAAGACGTTCCATATCATTTATTAAATAATATAATAAACGTGAGCGCGAACGTACATAGATATCATAGACAAGATCAAGTTGATCATTGTCATGAGAGCTGTGCCTTTTTACATATTTCACATTCAGTTTTGCAAGAATTGGTAATAGACACGTATCTAACCAATATTCATCATGGCCACCGGAAGCTATATAAAGATCGAATATATCAATCGAAGAATTCAAATGAATGGACTCTTTGTTTGACGTTATTAGGTTTTCAATGGAAGAAAAAAGAATATTCGCTATAGAACGAAAAGAAATTCTACAGAGAATCGAAATCGATTGTGTTATTAATAAATTTGACGTTGTTGGAAAATTCAAAAATGAAATATATGCAGAAAATATTGATATTATAATATTCAGCAAAGAAGTAGATAGCGAAAATCTAAATGATATTTTAAAAAAATTATTCGATAAATTAGTTTCTTAAGTTTTTTACTTTGAAGAATTATTTTCACTTGGATATTCAGTGAAACCTTCATAGAAATCCGAAGTTACACATGATGATGGTGACCGAGATAAAGTATAATTACTGGATACTAGTGAACCATAACCGTCATCATCACTTTCATTTGTTGAACATGATATTTGTGATTTTCTATAAAGTGATGATTGATAATCATGAATACCAGTTGTTAAATGAATTGAACGAGCAAATGGACTCAGGGATGGCGAACATAAAATTGTCTTTGATATTGATGTGGCACTATGCCGTCGATAAAACGGAACTAAAGATGACTCAATCATATCTGATTGATGTATATCATGGTAAAAATTATCAGGCGATTCAAAACTGGTTTGATTTGAATGTGAACGAGCAACTGAAATAGATAATCAATTTAAATCAATACTTTCATTAGCAAGTAAACAGTGCTGATTCTCAAGTTCCTATCAAACATCTCGTTTATTAAATTTTCAACTTCGAACAAGTCATCTAGTAAACTAATAGAATATCTAGAGAATATAGACTTGAATGGAAAACGATGACGAAGATACGGCAACGTGTAGCCCTTAGCAGATCGTTTAAACTTAATGGTTGTTCTTCCCCTCAGCTTAGACAGGCTCTGTTCACTTCATTTATTCTCCCACTGTTTTCATGGATATTCCCACTATTTTCAGATAACCAGAGGCAAGATTTATCGCATTTTTACTTCACATGCTTACGTAGAGTCTTGTTTGCTGCACAGTGGAACGAAGTCTTTTTCGCGTATGCAATGGACATGAAGTCACTTGAGGATCGGTGCTTATCATACTGGGAAAACTATCTGATTGCATTAGCTGACTCTACAGACGGTGAACTTCTCCTAGAGAAAGCCAACACTAACGAGTTCAGACAAGCCTGGCTAGAAGGAGAATTCCCTCTGAAATGTCTCAGAAGATCGAAGAGATTCATCAGCCATACATCAATTATCGGAAAAATCATGTCATGGCTCAGGTCGGTCCCTGGTTCTTCTTCTATTCCCTTCTTCGAGATGGAAGAAGTTCAACTTCTCCAATACTATCCTGAAACATTCTGATCCCCGTATTGATAACTCGCTTATTTCTGTTCTTGTTCTCTACTATGTTGCAACGCATTTTCTCTTTCTCTTTCGGTGTGACTTTTTTGTTATTGTCTTCATTGTTTGTTTTATTTGCTGTTTCAGCCATGGTTGTTTATGTTTATGTCGTCTTCGAGTTATAACTTTATATCTTCTCTCCGCCATTTTCTTTTTTCTCATTCTTTTCTTCTCTATTCCCGGTGCTGGAAGGATCCTTCTCGGATCACAGCTTTGCTGCATAAATAAAATAAAAAAAATATATAGACTTGAATGAAATTCACTTAAAATATATTCACATTTTATAAAATGTATTATAGTAAACGAATAAGTCGCCTTCACATATGCGCACAAAGAGTCGAGATGCTACGAGTAAACTGACAGTCACGATAAAGTACTGTATGCTCTTCTAACATACACGAGATATGCTATAGAATCGATTAGAAAAATATGGTTCTAATCATACAAAAAAATGTGAATTATTCGTGTAAATACTAAACGTGACTCATTGAACGATATCTTCGCCTAGTTGTGATTTCCAATTATTCAATGTAGTAGAATAACTGTACAGACTACGCCATGATTACTTTCTATGAAAGATAGTTTATGATCAAAAAGATTATTTTTTCTTTTTTTCTTAACTAAAATGTCTCAACTATTGTGCAAATTTTCTTTTTGCAAGATACACTTGAGTTATGATCGTTAACCGAGAGTAGCATGTGATTTCTTTTTCCCAAGAAAATAGATAGTCGATAAAATTTATTAAATAAATGTTGTCTTACGTTTTTCATTGTTTTTGCAATGTTTTTCTTCATCAAAATGCTTACAATTGTTGATAGCTTGTTTTCTACTTGTAATTAAAAATTGTGCACATTCTAATCCTACTTTGAGATTATCGAAAACTGGTATATTTTTTATTTGAAGTAATAACCGTAACGTTTCTCTTGCTTCACAAACATTTTCATAATCAGCTTGATTATCTTTTTCATTAAAATTTTTCTTCTGCTGAATAAATTTTGTTTGATATTTGTCGTTTGGCATTGGATTCATAATGACAATGATAGTTCTTTTTCGTGCTACTAAGTAACATACCTCAGCTATGGCTGCTAATGATCGTGTATCATGATCAATAACAAAAAATAAAAGTGAAGCAGATTCTTTTGCATTATGTTCAATTTCAACTAAATCAGGTGTCCAATTTGCAACTTGAGGATTATAATAAGAAACTGAATGTGTTTGAAAATAAGGAATAGCTTGTTCACATCTCCATGTTGTTGGATTGCATGATCCACCTAAAAAAACTTCAAATTCACTTTGTTGTTGTTGCTTGGATAATTGTCGGATTGATGAGCGAGTTATAATATCAATACCATAAACACGTTGAAGAAAAAGTAATTGAAGAAATTCAAAAGCGCGTTTGAACTTTATATTTTTACATTGGGATTTTTTTGATAAATCATCGAATGTTAGAAGACGATCAATAAAATGATATTGACTTAATGAAAACATTGTATTTCGACTGAAGTTTACTTTCCTACATTTTGATAATTTTAGTTTTTCATTAAAGCTTTATCTGAAAAATTCAAAATAAAACTAAATCAAATGTTAACTTCTCTTAGTTGATATTTGTATAAAAATATTCTCTTTTAAAATACTTTTCTTTTTTTTATTATCTCACGGCAAGACGAGTTCGAGAAGTACAATAATATTCGTCATTATCAATATACGACGTTTCAACTTACAATGGTAGTAGCTGATTGTGCTTGATATCTTTCTCGACGCACTAGATAGAATCTAAAAGAAGACTTACGTACCACCTTGGGAATAAATATCATAACAGTTAATAATATAGAGAAAAAAAGGCTTCATCTTTATTCATCATGCAAATTAATTCGACGTAAAAGAAAAGTTCCGTTTTACCCACTTGACGTCTTAGTATGTTGCGCAAAATTTGAAGAACAAATGGCGTAAAAAAGATGCCTGAAAAATATCAATCTTCAGCTTTCTATTCATTTTAGTATCGATTGATTTTGAGTTGGTAGTGTAGCATATTGTTTCCGAATCGAGTTTATAGTTCTTATTGGAAGATACAAAGGACTAATAGTTTCCTGCGTAAAAATGACGTGTATCGCTGCAGAGTTGCCAAGATACAGATGGCGCCTAGCGAATGTCAATAATCATTTGTTTTTTAAGTGGCAATGACTCTTGAGACAATAGTTATGCATAATTTAACAGAAATATATTGTCTAATAAAAAAATAGACTTTACTCTTTGCATCTTGTTCATAAGATACTATTTTCCCATACAAAACATGCTTTCACTTTTTTCCATAACTAATTGTAAAATGCTATCACTGATATAGTAAAACGTGATATCGTAATTTCTTATCTTTCGATTAGTCGTCGTTTTACTGGTTCATATTGATATTCGTTTTATTTTGTATGTTCCATGAGCAATATGGTTATTGTCTTGTCGGTATAATATAATATGTTATCTTATCAATGAAATACAATAGGGTAATACTTGCTTACTTTATCATGATGTAAATTGAAATAGATTCATGTAGTTTTGTGAATGTAAGAAGTCATCGAAAGAATATTTTAATGAAAGCTTTCAGTTCTCTCTGTGCTTTGAGTGTATGATTTAGTGTAAGGTGTGACTCTCTCGGTATGACATTTGTACAGGCGATACCCATCGTGACGAAAATTAACCTGTCAATGTCTCGTCAATTTGCTATTTTTACCCATTCAAAATTACGATTAATCAGAAATAAAAAAACACATTCTGCATTTCATATATGCTAATGTTTCATTCGTTCTTATTACTGATTCATTTCTTTATGTTAACAGAAAAGGAAAGCAATAGAATGCTACAATACAACAACAAAAAAGAAAAGAAAAAGAAAAAATGATAATAATTAACATATTTGAGTAAAAGGAATAGAGAGAAAACCGAAACAGGTAAATAAAATATGATTGAGTCATTCTCTTGCTCTTTTATCATAATCACCGGTTACCAACTTCTGATTTACTGACCACTTCAATATGACAAGTTGTTCTTGCTTCACCGAAACGATTTTTAACGAGGCAGTCAACAGTACCAGCATCAACTTTCATGCACTAAAGAAAAATCATCGAATATTTTTATTCCTAAAAACAATTATATCGATACATACAGGAGAGAGACTAAAAATAGAACGTTCGTTATTATAATCACTTTTTATCTGTGTCATTGATGAAATCGACTAAAGTTAATTTTCAAATAGTTAAATAAGAATGTAAAGAACAAAAAAAAGGAGTTTTACTCTTCCATTATGAAACCAGTTGACCGTCACTTGTAAACCATTAATAGCGCATGACAGTTTTAATGGTTGTCCTTCAACAACAATGATATCATTAAGTGGTTGCACAATATATGGTGTAGCATCAGCTGGTGAAGCTTTAAAGAAAAAGGATAAATAATAAATAATCAATGCTTTTATTGATTTCCTTACGAACAACCAATAGTTGAGTAATGACTTCTTCACGACCAAATCCATTCATAATTGTGCATCTTATTTGACCATGATCACTGAGATTAATTGGTCCAATTTCTAAATAATTAATATCATGCAGTTTATGTGTTCGATACCTTGATAATGTTGTATCATTAGAAGTTTGCATATCGGGTATGCGAGACTCATTATGTGACCAAACAAGAGTCGGTTGTGGATCACCAGCAAAGCAACATTTTAATTTAGCTATAAACAAAAGTTTGATAGTTTTTTCAAAAATATAAATTATTGTGTTTTTATATCAATTTACCTGTTTCATTCGGTAGCATTAGTAGTGATTGTGGTTTAATTAAAAAATAAGGTCGAATGCGTTTATTTTCATCTGCAAGATCGACTGATTGATGATTTATATCAGTTTTTCTTTTTCGTATTTCCGTATGTGAATAATTATCGTCAGTAATAATCGAACCATTGGTTAGTGTATTTCTTTTTCGCATATGAACTACAATAAATAAACATAATGGTATCATTTGAGGTTTTTTTAATAAATTTTTAATTCATATAAAAAAACGACTATTATCTTAAAAAGCACACAAACATGCATTGAACTGAAACAGGGAGTGAGTCTACATGGTGAAGAACGCATACTTAATCCATTATCAAGTGAACATTTAAAATGTTGTAATCGTTTGATAATTCGATCGATAAAAGTTTTTATAACTGCTAAAGAAGAAATAAAATAGTCGTTGTTGCTTTTGTTCATGAGACTTTCTTATTCTATTTTGTTTAGAATTGTTTATGAAAAATATGCCGTAGATGTTTTGATTAATTACCTTTTTTATCATTATTATTACTGATATTTGCCTTTGTAGAATTCAATGTGTCTTCATCAATAAACAATGTTGTATGTAAGTCATTGACACACAAAGAAACATGATGAGTTGAGTCTTTTGATGATATTTGATTGTTTATCGGATTGTTAATAACGTTATTTAATACTGATGAACTGATCAGGTTATTCGAATTAGACACTGTTTCATAATTGCTGGCGTCTACCATTGTCGGAGCAATGGGATTGAATCGATTAGGTTGATGTTGGAGATGTACATCATTAGATGAAAGATGTTCCCAATCATGTGCAGGAATATCTGGTGAAATAACATACTAAATAAATTGCATAGTATCAATATTAAGAAGTCATTATATTTCTTACTGATGAATCTTGCTGATAGCGAATACAATTCATTGTTTTTGGATGTCTTTCAGTGATTTCTGTATCACTTGATGAATCTCGAGTACTGATTGTTGAACTAAATTGTCGTGAACGTGCATGTTCATTCATAATGGGCTCTGCTCCATTGATGGGTACTCGATAACGTGAAGTATCGTTATTATGTCTTCTTTGATGATTTTCTTGGTTAATAGATGTCATAGACTCTGAATCCGTAATTGGATCGAGAGTTGTTCTGTATGAAAGAATCAAATTAGAATTTCTATTACTTTTACTTTTACATGGCTGTTGATCTTTTTCTACAATTGTTTTTAATATAGAATGGTATGCATTATCAGTTGTATGACGTTTTCGTTTGTCACGTAATTTCTCACGATATGCACCGGATCGATTTTTTAAGCCGGTGGAATGTTTTTCATTCGATAATACTTGATATTCATAACCAGTTGATGAATAACGACGTTGAATGGATCGATTTGGCTGATGATACTGTTCACGATACACAAAATCGATATCATCTAATTCGTCAATAGGTAAACGTTCAACAATAATTAAATCACGTTGATTTAATACAGGTAAACTATAATTATCAGTTCGTTGATATCGCTGATTAATGAACTGTTGTCTTTGCTGCTGCTGCTGTTGTTGTTGTTGATGATGATGATGATGATGATGATGCTGACGAGAAGATGGTGGCAAAGATACATGAACTGTATCAGGAAATATAAAATCAGATATACGATTAAAATTTTTCGATACTGGTCGAGACATTGATGGTGGATATTGAGATGTTCTGCGTCGTCTACCTGGTACAAACCCGCCGAATGGCATATGCTCATAACTGTACATTATATTATACACTTTTGTTATATCTAAAGTTAGGCAATAGACATAAAATTACATAGTAGTCAGACAACCTTCGATGACACTATTAAACACTCATGTTGCATATGACTTGCACGTATATGATATGGATAGTTCCTCATATAAAGCATTAGAGCTAAATGGCATCAGAAGAATGAGTGTATTGAAGTGAGTAACAGAGTCTAGATGTGAAAGAAGAGAAAGAAAAAAATATAAGCGGCGAACGCTTATATACATTATGTCTGAATAGGTTGATTGCAGTAAATATTGATAGTGTACAACAACGACGAGCTCAACTAGATCGAGTTTCATTTGGTATTTGCTATAGTAGAAGCAGTAGGGAATATTTGTACAATAATACATACACGCGCATATATATCAGGTTTAATTAGACCAGAGGCGATTCGTAATTTTATTCAATACTAAAATATATTTTGTATATTTACTAGTAAAAGCAATCATTTTAATATTTCTCATACTAATGGTTGTCTTTAAACGCATACCAAGAGCAAACATGAGTGATATTTTTTCATGTAAATACATATATAACAAAAGAAAAGATCTGATACATTCTCTTCCTATTGAATTTGCATAGATGATTATCAATAAATTTCCTGGAAGGAAATGAGAACACAAAGAAAGAAAACTACATGTTTCTATTTGTTTTTCAGTTGTTCTATAGACGCACATTCGTCAGCATACCCATAAAAATGCGAAGAATAACACAGCTGCAAATCAAGGTTAACGGCTTTTTAGAAATTCACAAGTAAAATTTGTATCAAATGCCATAATGACAACATCGGCATATTCATTGATGTAAATCAAGCAAATGCTATTAGTTTTGCTATTGATGTTTTCATTTGGTTTCTTTTTTTTTCTTATAAAACTTACCAGCCAAAAATAACAACGTCAAATATTCTTTTGCAATATAATTATATCATGCAGTAATGTAAAATCTATTAAATAGTTTGAGAGTACTGATTGTCATCAAGCTCAAATATTTGTTCGTGTACATTTGTCATAGTCTGTTGACTATTAATAAGATTCATTCGGCATGAAAAATAGAATAACATACTAGATCTCGCATATATTTCTAGTTCTTTCACTAGTTTACCTTACATATACTATATAGATATTTACTATATTGATCGGTCTGTACATAACTTTGTCGGCAGGTGTAAATGATATAGAAATCAGAAAAAGACAATTAATGGATATACATTACAATAGTAACTGAAGAAAACAAACTTTCTCTTATTTCTCATCATATAAAAAAAAATCTTATCTCTATTTTGTGTATTCAAGATATAGACATTTGATCTTCCCTTTGCTTGTCATAGTATATTCACTCACTAAACTATTCTGTATAGGCGTAAAATACGGCGAACATAGTAATGAAAGCTTGTGGTAGACTCTGCGAGTTTCTTTTGTGTCATTTTTGTGTCAAAATAACAGAAAAAGTTCGTATCGGGACGCAAACATGCAAGAACAACAACACCAAAGCCATGTTTTCTCGTTTTTTTGCGCGCACTCGTCTATCTAAGTGAGTACAGTCCTACAGTGAAGAGCATCGACTGACAAATAGAAATCGGCCGTGTTTTTTTCTACGCAGTCACATACGAAGATTGATAAAAAAAAAGAGGAACGGCCTTCACATACTATGAATTCAATAACGAAAGCGGATTTATGCTAGACTTTTTTCTCGACTAGAAAGGAAGAAAACAAATAAAAGCAAGCAAATAAATTATTATCTTCAACAAAAAAAATAGCAAAGCTGAAATAATCTTACAGAGAAAATAGCTTAAAAGAAAAATCATATTTTTTGAAATGATCTAATTCTAACCTTCATTTGCTTACTGGTTATTAAATGCCAAAAGAAGGCTACACATTGTTACATGCAAGTATTAAAAACGATTAACTTGATTTTATTCGTTTTTGTGAATTCATTTGATGCAATTACACATATATATATATATATACTTTAGTCATTTTTATTTGCATATTTTCAATGTGAACAGGATAAAAAAATGACGTGGATCTGAGCTGAAGCCGATCAAAGAAAACGAAACAACTAAATGTGTAGACCTTGATTCGATTGGTACGCTATTATACACAACAAAATACGATTACTGAGTTTTTATGATTCATTGAAACCATATTACAATTCAGAGCAGTCAATAGCAAAAAAGAACATCATTCTGATGAAATATCTGTACTTAAAATAAAATAAAAACAATGAAGATTTAGTTAATTTTCTATATTAATGTAACAGTTATGTGTGATTTATAGTGAATCATCAATTGAGTAGTTTTTAAAATATTTTTTTCTCATTAGAAAATATATTATTTGACAAAATCTATGTCTTCTTAAAGATTATCATTTATATTGATTCAATCGATAATAGAAGGATTCACTATTTATAGTGTTTTACTGCATTACTTTTACATTTATCATTCATATATTCAACTCATTGATGAATCAAGCACTATTGATAAAAATAAAAACCAACAGCGTCATATAACCATAATAGTAATACGGCGGAATAATGACAGAATGAAAGAAACAATTGACTATTCATATAGTAGAGAGTCTACGAAAACATTTTCCTCGATAGCTTCACTGTTGATTAGACTCATTCAATGAATTCAATTCTTTTAGATGATGAATGAATAGCATCTACTTTTACTTTCTACACACAAGTTATAATTATTAATCAAAATACAATAACAAACAAAAGAAACGAATAATTTCTTGATTAAGTCTCATAAATATAAACGATCTAAGCAAATGAAAGCTCAACAAAATAAATATCATGTAGAAAAGACAAGATAAACGAAAGAGTAGACATTGAATAAAACAATATTATACATTTACACAAAAAAACGTTAATACTTGAACTCTTTTTAATCCATTATAGTTTAAAAAATGATAGCGGATTGATTATTCATCCTATTAATGATAACAAACATCTATGTTGATTTTTGAAGACAACTTTTAACGTGATGTGAATATGAAATTCATATATTATGATTATTCTTGAGGGTGTGGGTGATAGAGCGGGTGGGCTGCTAAAATTTTTGTACTCGAATTTGGACCCGAATCCAGACCCTCATTTGTCCAATCAAAAATTTTGAATCCAAATTCGATTGATGCGGCACTTGGGGTTCTGGAACCCAACCGTACTCGTAAATAGGCGTGGGCCATTAACATTAATTTAATATAAATGTTAATGTTTCTCATTAACCATTAATATTAATGTTTAATGTTTTATGAGAAAAAACTTAATTCATTAATATTAATGATTAATGAAAATATAATCCCTAATATTAACGAAAACATTACTATTCATACTAATGGTGAATGTTTCCGTTAATCGTTAATATCATTCAAGAACATTGATATTAATATTAATGATTAATAAAAACATTAATTTTAAAATTAATGTTAATGTTTTTCATTAATCATTAATATTAATGAATTAAGTTTTTCTCAGAAAACATTAAGCATTAATATTAATGATTAATAAAAACATTAATTTTAAAATTAATGTTAATGTTTTTCATTAATCATTAATATTAATGAATTAAGTTTTTCTCAGAAAACATTAACCATTAAGATTAATGGCTAATGGAAGTCATTAATTAATGTCATTAATTAAATTCCGTTAAAAAAAATGGCCCATCTCTACTCGTAAAAGTCTCAGCATTATTATTTTGTCGGGTTCAATAGTCATTCCCAAGATAGAATAAATCACATTTAGTTTTTATATTCGGCAAAGAAGCACATTACACATTTAAATGGTCCGATAACCATTATATGTGTGAAATTTTCTCTTAAAATACATACCCAATCAGTATAATATTCTATCTAAAAAAAAACGGCTAAAAATCCGATGAAACTCTATTATAATAGCACTCTTTTAATTAGATTTTTCAATATTAAAGAAAGATTTCATTTGATTTTAATCTAATTTTTAGTTTCTTTCTTTTTAACATGCGATTCTATAATCAGACACGACCTCGGTCCAAACGAGACTACCATACCCGAGCCCGACTCGAAGGGCTCTAGTGGGTGGGTGAGAGTTATATGAATAACGAATTAACAATGTGTGTGAATCAAAAAGACGAGCACACAGGAAAATATTGAGGGTGTTCGTGTGTATGAAGAGAAGATCCTGGGACAGATCCACATCCAAGTCAGAGCTCACACCAGAGCTGAGCACAGGACAAGTTTTTCTGCCCTGTCCTGATACCCTGGTCCGTCCTGGCGGGCGGCAGGACAGGACACCAGGACAGTCCTGTTCTGTGATCAGCTCTGACTCACACCCACACCCAATCAATTTCTAATATACTTCAATATTATTAATTTCTTTTCGCATTAAATAATATTCGATAAAAAAATTAATATATTTATTTTTATTTATTATCTTGTTTTATTTTTTTATGTAAGATTAAACAAATAGCTAATGAGTCTTGTCAAAAATATCATGTTTGCTTGAATTCGACAACAAAAGAAATGCATGCGATGTCTCAGTTGTATTTACTTCTTTTGTAACGATCCCCAGTGAAAAATATTACTAAAAAAGAACGGTAAAGAATGCGTTCCAAAAGAACTGAAGCTCTTTTTTTTTGAGAAAAGAAAACGTTCCACAACAAATGGAAACCGTTCTCAAATGGAACGAACTAGAACGCATTCTATTATTCTAAGAAGGTGTTCTTGGTCGTTTCGAAATGGAACAGTGAAGAACGCATTCTGCCACTTGTGGAACGCTTTCTCTTCTTTTAAAACGGTTAATCTTTCTGATCACCTGGGTGATCATTAATAGAGGAATCTACAATTAGTCAAAAGACTGTTCCTGATGCAACTTGACGAGCACTATCGAGTGGTGTACTCCAATTCGTTGTAACTGAAACCGTTATTAAAATAATAATTTTTCTAAATCAGACCAAATATGCCTAAAGTAAAATTGAATGAAGATTCCATCATTTCTCACATCAATTTCAACCTACTTTGCTTCAGACCTTTCATTTTAGAATGAAAATGTGGTTTGCTTCGAAAAGAAAGCATTCATCTCTTCAGAGAATCCATTGTCTTAAAGGCTCGTGAGAGAACGTAAAAGGAAGCTATTTTATTTCGATGAAATGCTATGTTAACCTTTCCGAAAGAAAATGAACTAGAATGAATTCTACTAGTTTAAGAATGATTCAGAATGCTTTCTCTTCAAATAGGGAACGATTTTTCAGTATAGAAGAAAGTATTCCATACTAGTGTTGAACGGTAAAGAACGAGTTCCTTCAGATCGAGAATATTTCTTTCTGACTCTGAACGCATTCGCTCAAACAAGGAACGCATTCTCTACATAGGAGATAGGTTTTCATATCCGCATGAAACCATTCTATTCCGTTTTTTTTCGAAATATATTTCACTGGGTCAGCCGACTGTGAACGTGCACGTTCTTGTCGAGATTCATCTTTATAAAAAAATAAAATGCGTCGATTACTTTTATTAATAAAAGACTAAAAAAATACCGATAAACAAATATATTTCCGAGTTTTAAATTATTCAACATTCTTATTACTCTATAAAAGTCCATACAAGCTAAAAAAGACAATATTTAATTCAAATAAAATTTTTTATCTAAATGAGATTACGTACAGCGAAGTTTTATTTGTTCAGGTCGAGGTTTACGGAGTCCATATACGATCGTAAATGGTCGCATACGCTCCGTTTGCTCCCGTATACGATCGTATTTGACCGTCATACATGGCTCAGTATTACGATCGTATATCACCGTATCGTATACGGAGAAATACAACCATATGCTCAGGTCGAAAAATCTGACACAAGATCTTATGAAACACATACAACATCTTGGAATACGGGCGAAATCTTACAAGAATCTGACAAAAAATCGTAGTTCCTAAGATCTTAGATCAATTCGCACAATCAGATTCTTGAAAGATCTTACACATTAATACGATCTTTGAAGAATCTGATTGTTCGACCTGATCTAAGGTCTCAGGGTCTACGATTTTTTATATGATTTTCGTATAATCGTGCAAGATCACATAAGATCAGATGCAAGATCTTATCAGATCTTACAATATGATTGCTCGACCTGGGTACGGCAAAATACGGAGCAATACGGATATCGTATACGGGCTCAATGTACAGGAATCGTAAACGATCGTTTTTTGTCTCCCTATATGGTCGTATATTTCGCCATATACGACACGGAGATATACGATCGTAATACTGAGACATGTATTTCTCCGTATACGGTCGTTTACGACCGTGTCTGTTCGACCTGGGTGATCTTCAAAGCTGCTGATCATGTTTTGTGACGTTGATTGCATTATAGAGTGACTAAAAAATAATCTCTCAATATTGATTATTAATAATAAATAACGTACTTCAGCATGTAGAACATTTTATCATCTCGAGCACATACAAAACCTTCTTCAATTGTTTTATTAATGTCGTTAACCGCATCTACATCAAAAAATATAAATTATTAACATAGAGAGAGAAAAAAAACTCACTCTGAAAATCATTCAAGTTACAGTAGCATTCTGCTCGGTTTTTGTAGAGCAGAATTAAGAAACTTTTTTTTTGTTTCATCGTTTCGAGCAAGAATAAGTTTTGTGAACGACTGAAAATAAAATAAAATAAAAATTAACTAATTAAAAAGGAGTGTTTTACATACGTGAATTGCTTTTTCATACTCTTGTGCGTCTTTTTCAACACAAGCATCAACGAATGCATCAGAAGCTATATATTTCTAATTTGTGACTATTGTGTAATGATCGACAGTGTTAATGTTAAATGAATGCAAACTTGACTTATAAATAAGCAAGAAAACACATGAATAATTCCTGACGCCCACAACGATAAAGTTCAATGCAGACTGAACGAATTAAAATTAGGTGACGTATATGATTGGCGCTTCTAAGTAGCAAAATTTATAACTTTTCTTTGCTCGTTATTAATTTATTTTGTGTGTCCAAGACCTAATGAAATATTCTCATTTTATAAATTAAATCAAATGTTTGATCAACCCAGATGAATGAATCCGACAACGGATCTTATCGAATCCTATGGGATCCGGCTCTCTGACAGAATCCGATAGGATTCATGGACACAGACCTATTGTCAGTTCCGACGAAAAAAATCATTTTCTTATTCACAATCAAATAACAATTTTGAGCCATCAGAGCGCAATGATGATTCGTTAGAGTTGGATTCCGTTAAAATCCAACATCGGATCTGATCGGATCCAATACCAAGGATCCGACTGTAGGTCCGTGTCCAGAAAATCCCATAAGATTTCGTCGGTTTTATTGAAACCCATATGGTATTCGGTATATTCACTGTCTGACCCTTGTCGTAATCCGATAGAATCCTACTGTCGGAATGGTTCTCATGGGAAGCTTAGAGCCCAAACACACTGAGAAAATATGGACTGACTTAAATTGAATTAAGCAATGTGATTGGTGAACCAATTGCATGGATTTTTGCTGGGAAAACGTGGGAAAATGAAGAAATATTTAATGAAAATTTTGATCCATTTGGTCTACTTGGGTCATCCCTAGTCAACTCTCTCTAAAAGAATCCTCAGGGAGTCCTCTGACAAATTCCCGGGGACTCACAACAGGGAGTCCCTAGGGATTTTGTTCGTTTTCGGGGATTCCCTGAGGACTCCCCGGGGAGTTGTCTGGAGGAAATGGATGAAATATCTAATTACTAGTAAATTCTTCTTAGTTTTTTAAAAGTTTTTTTATTTTGAAAAATTGCATCGATTCTCCCCAGAGAAATCCCCGGGGAGTCCCCCAAATAAAAAGTCCCCGGGAATCACGACAGGGACTCCCCGGGGAGTCGTCGGGGGAGAGTGGATTAGGGATGCCAGTTTCTGTAAGAAGATTTTCAATAAAACAATTATTAATTGCTAAAATAACTGTAGATCATCTAATTATTATCAATGCGAATCAATTGAAGAAATAGCTGAAAATGACACTCGATCATGTTGAATATTTGTTTTTGACATAAAAATATATTTATTAAAGAAAAAGAATGATCGTCGTGTTTGGTGGTGAACGTTACAATAAAATTGAAAAAATGTCGATTTTGTGTAAAATATATGATGAAATTGAATGTAAAGGAAAGCGTTCATTTTTATTAGATACTGTTTCATGTATAAAATATTCTTCATATTATTTTGTTTCAACACTTTTATATTCAATATGTTTGGATTTATTTGTGGATGATAGATTTTCTCTCGGTCATATTTAAATAGCTGTTGAAAAAATGATAACACTTGGAGTTTTAGGTCTGTGATGATTTATTGCATATGATGGAGAATATGAATTTGCAGCAAAATCGAATTCATTAAAATCATCTCTATTTGTGACAAAATAAAAACTGTAGTGGTATAGCGGTATAAGCGGTATACCGCTATACTACTATACCATACGATAGGGTACTTAGTGTGGGTGTGGGGGATACCTTCTCCCCTGTCTCTCTGTCTCTGTAAGGGATACGTGACATCTAGCTACCGCTATACCGCTATAACAGTATAGTGGTATAAGCATTTTGAGTTTGCCGCAAATTCAAATATCCCATGAAGTCATTTATTGATATTATTCTTCTTATTTCTGAAAGTTTAATGCCTCAAGATTATTTAACATTAGATTTTATCTACTTTCATGAATGATGTTTAGTTTTCGCAACAAAAACATATCTATTTTGTTTTAGCATTGACGAAAATCTGGTTTGACTATGCTCTTGTAAGCAATTCTATACTTCGATATTATTAATAGAGTTGAATCATCTTTCTAGATGACAATTTCTTCAAGTATACTTATTTCTAATGCATTTTGTTTCTTGTTACAAAAACTCGTTCGTTTTCTGCATGATAAAAATATTCTATTCAATTGATTATGTGACTTCGATCATTTATTTCATCAATTAATGATCAATTTCAAGCAAACATCAGTTTGAATAGAAAAAGGACCGATTCAATACCAATTGTAACAAAAGTAACTAAACTGAATAAATAATATTATTTTCGGTGGAATTTAAAAGAATAAAACATGTTTTTCTTTGTTGAACTTAGTTTATTGTTTGACATAGTGCAGATGAAAGTAAATTATAAGTACTAATATAATGATCTCCTTGAACTATGGCATTTCTTCCGTAGAAGAAGAATAACATGAATCGTTTGTGTTGCTTGTTGGTGATTGAGAATCAGACGGCAATTCCTAGAAAATTTTTTAAAAATTTGTTTTGTATTTTTCATGATTTACTTTTTTAGATATTTCTTCAGATTCATTTAATGATATATCATAACTAGAATGTTCATTTTGCCACGGTGCATTAATAATTTTTATATTATAACCAAAATGCGATTCTACTTGAAGATTATTATTATTAATATCTAATATTGGTAATTTAACTTGCAATGAAAAATTTGCTTCTTCATCAATTTGTTTAGTTAATGTTTCAATACGTTTTTTTATTGTATCAATTGATTTTATTGAACTTGCTGTTGTCATAGGTGATGATGGTTGTAAAACTAGTGAACTAGAATTTCCTTCATGCATTCCTATTAATTCATTTCCATCAATATTTATATGAGACATTTCTTTTTGAATAAATAATTCATATTCGTTATTTAGTATTTCATATTCATCGTAAATAGTCTGGATCATAAGTTTATGTGCTCTATTTATTGTATTAATTGTATCAATACGCCATTTGTGGCATTGTTCAATTGTTTTTTGTTTTTGCTTTTCGAGATCAGTTTTTTTATGAATTATTTTCGTTAATAGAGAATCACTTAATTCATGTAGATGCTCACATTCAGCTGTAACCTTTTTAAAATGTTTATTACAACATCGAATACATAAACGTTGATTACAATGACAACATTGAAATAAACCTTCATTTTTTTGACAATGATCACATTTTAACGATGTTGCCAATAGGTCAATCGATGATTGATGATGATGACGTGAAGATAATTGAGGACCACTAGTTCGCTTGTTAAGTTGCTTTGTTATCAATGATGATTGCGTTGGGGATGCAAGGAGTTTACCTGTAAAAGATTTTGTATCATGCAAATAATTTTGTCGCTAAATAAATAAATCAAAAATAAATTGTTCTTTTTCTAAATAATGAATTATTGATTCTTTGTTTTTAATATAAATATGACATGCTTAATATATTCATCGTAGAGCAGTTTATTTAACGATAAGAAAAATAGCGATACTAATTGTAAAAATATTTTAGTATTTATATTAATATTAAATTATTGACGAACGCAGACATCTAAACCGTTGTTGATCGACTCATAAAGAGAAACCTTGATTTTTAAATGAACGATAAATATTAGAATATTAATTCACATTGAAATATATAATAGCTTCATTACATAGTTATGTTTCTATGATCAACTAATTCAAACAAATAAACAGATAACATACAAGCCTTCTTATTGATGGTGAATATTTTCCTCCATCATTTGATAATAATGTTGTATCAAATTTACGTAAGCCACGTCTTAACATTATTCCATCATGAAAGTTATTTTTTTCAGCCATGAATGCGTACGCGTTTAACCTTAAACGATATAAACTTGCAAACCCAAAAACATCGACTAATCAAAAGAACGAGACAGAAGAGAAAGCACAAGCGATATACCAGTAGAATGTGATAATATGAGAAAACAATCAACATAAGAGCACGTATAAATATGTGGCTATAGTAAGAACGTCAACTCAACATACTACACAGTCTGCAATGTTACCATTATCTATCAACAATTGTCCTACAGAACTATTGAATTGTCTATCTAATCAGTGTTGCGTATTTCTAATTAGCTATGAAAATGAATATAATCATATAGTCTGAGATAATTTAGTGACGAAAACTATCAACGAAAGATTTTTCTTTATTAACGATGGCTTATTTGATATTGAGATAACCATTTACTTTTGCCTAGAAAGGCCACTTTCAGATGATATGCAGTTGTCCTTTTCATGCCATATTCATAGACGAAGCTAGTTTGACTAAACAGAAAAAGAAAAAAAAATAGATCTTGCAAAATAAGTGTCTGTTGTTTCTAACTACCAAAAGAACCTGAAGAACAACTTATATGGTGAACTAAAAGATAATACCTTAATATTTTCCGTAATAATGACTATAATTTTCAAATAGAATCTTTATGTCAATAAAAAAGAAACATACGAGTATTTTTTGGCATGATTAAAATCTTCTCTGTTTCATTATTCATTTAGATAATTACAATTCAATTGATTGGAGTTTTTCGTCTTCTTATTTTCAGTTAATTTTAAGATGATAACGTATAATATATTTTTATTTCCTCCATCACCCATTCGAATTACATCAATATTCTTAATTCAAGACAGCAAAGATCCAGTCATTTATGATGGGAACTCTTTTTGGGCGCTTTTCTTCATCTAGCCATTCGGAAAACTTCTATCACATAGTAAGAACATATTTTATTCTAATGGACAAGACAGCAACATGTACTTAATTAATCCATGCAACACATTCTGATCAAGTCAAGTCACCAAATGAATGTGTGTAATTATCTACGTATGGAAAAGCAACAGATAATGATAGTAAATGAAATACATGCAAAGCTGTTTTATGATTGATATTAGCAAATGCAATATCATTTTCAGTTGTCTTGAAGTCATCGAAACCTGTAGAAGATAGTGACATAGAAGGCCACATGAAAGATTTTGACTAGTTAATTTCATTGAGAGAGCGATGGTGTTGAGTGATGTTCTTGGAAGTTGGTAATCATGAAATCGGTGATTTTGATTGTATAGATACAACCTATTCAAGACAAAAAAAAACTGAGCGAACGCTTGGAAAAATGTTTCTGAATAACCCACAAGAACAATGTTTTCTTACATTTGATATGGAAAACAAAAATCAAAGTTCAGAAAGAGTTTTCAAAATCGATAACACTCGCACACTGTAAATCAATGAACGAACAAGCGGTTAGTCTAAAATGTATATCAATAATTCGAAAAGATTCTTTTAATCTTATTAACGTGTTATCTTATCGAGTAGGTTTGGCCTTGATCTCGAGAAGATATTACTGATGATTATACTCTTTCAACAGTAGACAGAATATTTATGGAAGGATTTAGCTGAAAAATTTCGTTCTATCAAATAAAAATATGAAAATAAATAAATAACGGGTGCGGTAGAATAAATGGCCGAATAGTATTTTGTCAATAACTTCTTTATTTTTCACTTTCTAGCCTTGAAATTTTTCGCAAATGATCCACCATTCAATTCTCTATAAGATCTGCATCATTTTTTTTTTTTGTACAAAGCAAAATAGAAATACATAAAAACAATACTCAACATGTTCAAAAGGACCTACTTTCTTTTAGATTTTTTTGTTGACTAGTGATCACAAACATAACATGATACAAGTATTTTGTAGCCCATGAAAAACTCTATCCATTGGTAATTATTTGAAAAATTTCTTTGCGCAGCCTTTCCATATATAATGATAATATTCTTTTTCAAATTTTGGAGAACTTAGTTGTTTTTTTGTTCTGTAGTGTCGAAGCTCCTGCAAAAAGACTCATAAAAAATGCCAAAGCTGCATCTTTCGCATTCTGGTTTTCTTAATTATGATGGGGCATGATTACTGTGCCAAACACAGAGGAGAAAGCTGCCCTAAAATTCGCTCCTTCAATTCCGCTGGCGAAGCAAAATGACATTTGAAGCATTTTGAATAGGATTTTTAAAAAATGAAATTTTTCGGTTTTCATTTTATTCGAAAGAAATTTTACCTACGTCACAAGAAAGAGCAACTTTGAAAATGTTCAAAAACATTTTGATTTTTGTTGCGTTGCTTGTTATGTTCTAAAACAGCTTAGAAAGTAGGTTCTTTTGAACATGTTGAGTATTTTTTTTTTGTATTTCTATTTCGCTTTGTACAAAAATACACTTAATGCAGATCTTGTAGAGCATTGAATGGCGGATCTTTTGCGAAAAATTTCAAGGCTAGAAAGTGAAAAATGAAGAAGTTATTGACAAAATACTATTCGGTCATTTATTCTGCCACACCCGTTACTTCGAATATAATGTTGTTTAATATCCATGATAGCTACAATTTTTTATCAATTAGTCAGGAAACTGCATAAGAGAATCATGTATCGTTAATCTAAAGACGTAAATTATTTTCAAGATAACAAATGAATTATTGATTACTAACTTTCAGATCTAGCTAATATCAAATTTTGTTCAATAACTGGCTATATTCGATGAATATGCAGTCAAAGATGATCTTTAGGAAACTTTCCATTTCTACATCTTTCTCTCAGGTTGGTACCAAAAAAACCGTCAACACGAGACAAATTTCAGCTTGAAGTATTTTAGTATAAAATAATTAGTGCGACAAAAATGAACCTACAAGAAAAATCAACGCATTGGCAGAGTCAATTGCCTATGAGGAAATTAAGCGATTGGAATACAAACCTAAAAAAAATCCTATCACGAACTATTATGCAATTGATGCCAATGTAATTATATCACAAACGTGTGTATTTGTTTAGAAGAAAATATTCTGTCCGTCTACTCACACATGAATACTCTGCAAAGATCTCCATATTCAATTTATTGAGTACTTGGGAATTGCAATAACTCCTAATCAATACGCGAGCTTATTTTTGCTGAACTGTGTTGTTTTCATATTTATGAAGTAGTTGCTACAAAAGGAGTACAGATGTCGTCCCTATTCTATTTATCTTGTGATATAGGCATTTAAATATATATTTTTTCTTCTTTTTTCTTTCTTTCTATCGACTCAACTTGATACTCTATGTTGATATATATTTATTTGATAACGAACAGCAGTGCGGCTTTGTGTGATGTTTTTTTTTATTTTGTCTATTCACGATGTCAATATACAAGTTGTAAAATAAATGATAGCAATAGCGATCGTATTCTACATCATTCTTTACAATATTTTAGATAGAGAAAAATGTCGAATAAAAGTTTAGTTGTTATCACTGGTGCGAGTTCTGGAATCGGTGAAGCCGCTGCAAAAGTTTTTTCTCAAGCGGGTCATCCTTTATTGTTATTGGCTCGACGTCTAGATCGTTTAGAGGCATTAAACTTACCGAATACCATTTGTGAAAAAGTTGATGTTACAAACCGAGACGAGATCAAAGCAGCTGTAGAAAAAGCAGAAAATAAATTTGGTCCAGTCGATTGTCTGATCAACAATGCTGGGGTTATGCTATTAGGTTTAGCTGATACACAAGATCCGACAGAATGGGAACGGATGGTACAAGTAAATATTATGGGTGTTCTCAATGGTATACATGTAGTTTTAGCAGGAATGAAACAACGTCGTCGTGGAACCATCATGAATGTTAGTTCTGTAGCAGGACGTAAAACGTATCCAAATCATTCTGTTTATTGTGGCACAAAATCTAGTGTTCATGCTTTGACAGAACAAATTCGTGAAGAAGCTGCATCGTTTGATGTTCGTTTTATTATAATTGCACCAGGTGTTGTTGAAACTGAACTCTTATCGCATACTACAGCAAAAGATATCGTTGAAGGTTATAAGGAATGGAAAGAAACCATGGGTCAACCGTTGGAAAGTGAAGATGTAGCAAATTCGATTTTATTTGCATATCAACAACCACAGCGTGTTTGTATTCGAGAAATTGTTCTTTGTCCAACACGACAAAACAAATAAAATAGATGTCGTAGTTTTCATACATGATGACTAGTCTTTTTTTTTCTATGAAATGATTTATTTTAAAATTAATAAAAACTTCTCTAAAGAAGTTCAATTTGATTTATTGACGTTGAAGCCTTTTTTTCGATCGAAATATACAAAAGCATCGTTGATATTTATAATGGAAAATGCTATAGATAAGCATCTTCACACTCTGTAAGTAAAACATACACGTCACGACAAAGATAGTAAGGGTTGTGTATTAAATACTTTAAAACATAAAAAGAAATTAAAAGATGAATGTGAAATAGAAGAAAGTTCAATTATCAAGAGATCAGTACATCTTTGAATGAATTGGTAAATGGTGTTTTTGAAACATAGAGCAATTGACATCGAAACAAAAATACAAAACCTTGTGTAATAAAGAATAATTTTGTTATTCTGCTGAAACGTTCTAAAATTGATTATTTTTTGAATTGAGCAAGATGTATAACATAGAGAATGTTGTCTCATAAATTGAATGAAGCTAAAAGACTGCTCTTTTATAATCAAAATTGATGATTCCACATTATGTTTCAAACACATTTTGCATACTAATCGTAAGTACAAACAAATTATTATTCAACTTGTTCTTTATCAAAAAAATAGACTACAAAGGTATATGACACGTGAACATACATTCTCAAAATGAACGCAGAGAAATAAGCTAGAAATACAATGCTGTTTTAATACTATTTTTTTTACAAGTAACAGCGATTAAAAGACAAAAAACAAAAGCGCATACAAATGTTTGATGGAACTGTTCTCATTGAACAAATAATAATAATAATAATAATAATAATAATAGTATATGACTGAAAGACAAAACAACATGACATAGGATGATAAGAATTTAAAATGATGGTTTTCGATCATCTTGTTCATCAACATCAAGTAATAATGTTGTACAAGTTGTTGTATGATTTCGAATAATCATATTCGAATGAATATTTTCTTGATTATTTGCTTTGATTCTGTAGCTTTTTAAGAATTGTTTTTCGAATATTTCATTAAAACTATCTATTCTTGACAGTTCTACTGTCATAAATTGATATTTTCTATATTGTATTAATTTTCTATTTCGACTTAATGTTATTGCTAACCACCAACGAAATATAGTCTGTTGTTGTTTTGTATATAAATAAATATCTCGTTTTGATGCTCGTAAATGTTGATAACGTTTATTAATATGTTCATCGACAATTGAACAAAAATAAACAAGTACAGGATGTGTATGAAGGCATTCCATGTGAATAAATGATGCATAAGATATAAAACCAGAATCCATTTTTTCTAATGACCGTCCAAGTATAGAATAGTCCAAACGAGGTAAAAAACAAAAACTAGTTATCCATGCTTTTGTTACACGAAATACACAAGATATTATACCAAGAAAACAATCGAAGAAAAAATTGAAATAAGCAAATACAAAATAGATTCGAAGATTTTTTAATGCAATCGTTTTTCCATGCCTAAAATAGTTTCAATATCATACATCAAATTTAGACAAATAATAACGAAGCTACGTTGACATGAACGGTAGAGTATGTAAAATTTTCGTCCATTATTTTCTTCTCTTTAGTATGAGACTTCATTAATCTATCGTAGGTCAATGAAGAAAATCTTCATAAAAAGTTGTATGCTTCGAGTTTTAAATTTAAGTGTACTATTCGTATGCAAAGATCCACGATGAAAGATATTGATAATGTTACGCTAAAGTAATTTTGAAAAAGAAGATCATTATCAAGATCTTCAATTTAATTAATTGTTGCTTATGAGTACTTCGCAAGAAAAAACATAAGTCATCTAACAGATAAGGAATCGGAAGATAAGAAAATGGACAAATATCAAATGAGTCGTACTCTTGTGAACTTATATGTGTTAATTTGACTTATTAAAAAACAATTTTTGACTTCAAGACAGTCACATGTCGGGCTTTATCTATCTATATTAGGTACCACGGTAAAAATTCTATTAATTAAATCATTTTAATTTGTTACAAGCCGATTAATCCTACTAGAGACATGCAAAATTACAGAAGTTTTAATTATCATGAGACTATTTTACTTGACGAGCAAAGTGAAACTAAACTAACGAGTTAGACTAATGTGATAAAAAATAATATATTGATTCGTGATTCTCACAAACTAAAGCATGATATAGCTAAGTTATTAATTTTTTAATAGTAGATCATATGATAGTGTCTCTAAGAATTCCTTTTAGCATGCTCTTGTTATTCATATTGCTTTATTTGATTACTTTTGTGATAGGTAGAATATCTGATTTTAAATCTAATAACCTCCTATAAAAAACATCATCAGGAATTCTAAGTACGAGCTGCTATCAAATTAACCAGTTAGAAATGTTCATGATTAAATTAAATCGACCCTTGTCACTTTCTATCGACTAGTTCTAATCTATCTAGAACTTATTCCTATTAATGAATGTTGCTTTTAAAACCACAGAAAAGATTGTAATTAAAATCTTGCGTTCGGTTTGAGACAACTAATTCTTCGACATCGATGAGTGTCTCAGCATGTTGTAAAACAATAACTAATCGAGAAACAATCTAAATTCGAAAAAACTAAAACATTTTAAAGACCTATATAATACGTGACATATCTTAGTCTAGAAATAAAATGAATTACTTTAGGTATTATGAAAAATTTTCGAAACAATAGACAAGAATTTCTAACTATAAAAAATCTTCAGGATATTATTGATTGACTTACTTTTGTACGAAAAATGTTTTTGATAAAAACCATTGTATAATAAATGTTGTTAAATAAATTACAAGTATCGGTATAAGTGTTCTTGCAATTTCTTCAATAAGAAATAAATGCTTAAATAAAACATGTAAAGCAATTAAAACAAAAAAAAGTATGTTCCCTATAATAATATATCCACAAGTAAGATGAGCAATACAATAGCCAGGATAATGAATATTGTTCAACATTAATTGAACATTTTTAAATGCAGATCTCGGTGGAATATCAATAAATACACCTCGATAAGCATCAAGCATATGTTTTTGATAATTTTTCATACCGAACAATAATTGTACAAAGTAGATAATTGCTGTTAAAATACATGCGAAAATCATTTCATATTTCATATTTATTGGTTTTGGTTCAGGTAAATCAAGTTCATCATAAAGAATCAATAATGGTATTAACACAAAGCTATACAATTTATCAATAATACTAAAGCCATTTTGTAAAATATTAAATGTTAAATAGTATATTAACATGAATGCAATCATATACATATTTAATATTTGTTTTGAATAATGAAAATATTTGTTTGGTCGATAGATTTTGTGAAGCAATGTTTTGAAAAGAGAAATATGTTTTTTCCCTAAATTTTGGAATGACTTTTCAAATAAACGGCGAACATACAGATATTCAATGGATAGAATTTCATTGACTGAATATATTGGTTTATGATAAATGTGCTTTAACGGTTTTTTAAGAGAATTTTTTGCATTGTCACAAGAGACAAATCTTCGATAGAGACTAATTATAACAAGATATGTTAATCGACAACAAATGTATGTCAAACATAGATAGTAAGGTGCATATTTAAATACACAAACAATAGAACGATCAATACCAAATTGATCGAATGTCGATTGAGAGTCATTATGATGAATAGACATGGATATGTTTAAATGTAGTGATGACCAGTTTAATGAATGATAAGGGATTGACGATACTTCATGTATTGAAAATGGCTAAAAGAAAAAAAGATGTATTATCTGTTAAATTGATGATGATAGATTATCAAAATTAGCAGTTATTCATACATGAAACTTATTCTATTTAAATCTTCTCACAACAACTAGATCGATAAAGTCATATCTCGAATAAAAGCTTAAATTGTATAGATAAATCGAAATATATTACTATTGAATATGACTTGTAACTGCTGCATAAGCTGAAAATGGCTCATAAATCGTTGAACATTGTCCAGCACACGTCTTCAAGTAGTCCGCAGGGATTATGGTGCTTTTCATATATCATTGAGTTTTAGTAAGAACTATACAGTATACTATTAGTGATCTAACGACTTCGATTAAAGCCTACCATTTAAAATTATATTGGAGTCTCAAAAGGATTTCAGCAGCAGATCTTGAAAGTATTTCGAATGATTCGTTATCATTGACTTCTGTAGCCAACTTATAATCATTTGAATGAATTTTATATTTATTTTTCGGTACTCGCTAGAAAGTTAAAAAACAAAATTTCAACATAATATGTGCTATGTGAATAGACTTGCTTGCTTATAGAATTTTTTCATTTCTTTTTTTTTCTCGCTATGTTGAATTCTCAAGTAAACTCAATATCTCAAGAAAAAAAATAAAGATTCTTTTACCCAATACATATGAATCATAATACGAGCTTAAAAACTCACACGGATGAACTACTTTAGAGTTTTTTCTAGTTTACAATGAACTTCTTATTACTGCAATATGAGCTTCGAGGCTGATAAATAAGGGTGAATATTCATCTCATGGTAAAGATAAATATCTTCTGTTTTCTTCCAAAAAAATATAAGAAAATCTAGTAACTCTATTGGCTGTTATATGGCATGTATGCTGCATTTTTAAATACAATTAGTCTTATTGAAATCTACTTATTTACGAACACAAAAATCGATTTTGATCTATCAAAATGTGTACATAACTAAACGGCTGACAACCAAAAAATTGATTCGCTTACTTGAACTACTGAACCGATGGTTGTTGCTATAAATTTCGTTCCTCGAAATGATAGTCGATCTCTCAATCTATGAAAATGGCCTCGTGAGCCTTCTGAATGAAAACTTTCATATTCTGACATTAACATTGTTGTTGCTGCTGTTGTTGTTGTTGTAGCTAAATCATGTTTTAATTGCTCTATCTTTTTCCAAGCTCGAACCAACGAATTAATTTGAACACAAAAAACTTGTTCAAATATTCTTAAAATTAAATCTAGCCACATATAAAATGAGCATAATACATAGTAAAGAATATTATCATTAGATATTTCAAGAACAGAATAAACAGGATAATAACGTAAGCCAACAATAACAATAAGACCTATTTGTCGAATAAGATCAAATAATGGACCAGTCATCGTAAGTAATTTCATTTGTGTTGTTTTTAAAAAGAGTTCTTCAATAATTTCAAGTATTTCATGACTAACGATGCCACATAAAATCATTGTATCAAAACGATTTATTTTTGAAAATGGATTAAATGGTATCGGAATATAAATAGAAAGTTTTTCTTTATTTAATCGATAATATTCTTTGCGCGTTTGATTAATTATTATTAATAGAGTAATAACGAAAGCGATAGGTAATGTTAATAAATTATGATAATAATTATTTTCGTATAATATACAAAATTGAAATAGCCGTGTTGAATGGGTAAGTATTTCTTTGATATAATATTTTGCATTAATTATTATGATAAAAATGAGAATTGTTAATATTATCGATGAAATAATGAAAATAAATCTTTTTTCTTTAAGAAAAAGATTACCAGTTTTAGTCGGAAATGAATATTGCCGTTGACATACATCGAGTGGAAAAGATGAAGTACACCAACGTTGTTTTGTTTTCGGTGTAGAACTATTAATACAATTTGAATTGATAGCCATATGACCGACTGACTTCGATGGTTGTCTTTTGAAATTAGATTGATTACGAACATGCAACCGAGCACTGAAATATATTTACAATGGATTCAACAATGCATCATACAGAGTTTAGTCTTCTTTCGTAATAGTATTTACTGATAGAACGAGCTAGAGTAATGATCATCCTAATTTTCTACTGCTCATTTATTGTAAAAAGAAAACTCTTGCCGATTAAACTGAGTAACAGAATAAATAATTCTCAATCAAGTGAAACCATTCTGACTTCTGTACGACATTTTTTCATTGAACTAAATCAATTTTCAAAGAAGTTTGAATATGAATTTTTAATTTTTAAAAATTAGTCTACTGAATACAACACTTAATTTGTATGGTAACATAAAAATTCCAATCATATAGAAATTTTCAATCCGATGGTAACTATTACAGTTTTCGTCTACGATAATTTTGGCTCAAATTAAAGATTATCGATATATAATATGTATTGTTTATATCGAGTAGAAAAATTTCATGAATTTTTTCCTATCAGATATTGAAAATTTTGAAGTAAATGCACTTTTTTTTATCAAAAAGCAGCTTGAAAAACCAACTTACCTTTGATATTGTTCGCAATTCGATTTTTTAAACGACCAAGAATCATGTGACCCATCACAATCGATGATATACGAAATAATGAATGCGATCAAAGCAATGATACTACCAATAATAATTTGCAAGCCTTGATTACTCCCTAAACGATAAATTTTATTTCATATAATAATAGGAATTAGATTTCTTTTTTCTTCAAAATTACATTTTTCACATTGATCTCCTGTATAGAAAAATCGACATTGACATTGATGTGAATTTTTCATTGGTAAATCCATGCACTTTCCATATTTACCACAATTACTACGATGATTATGGCATCGATCAATTGCTAAAAAAAAAAAAAATTGAGCCTGCGAAACTTTGAAATAAGCTATCAAACTTACTTTGTTTACAAACATAAGGTCTTAAAGCTTGCTCAACGCATGGTGCTGGTGTAATTACACTTGTATTTTTTGCAAGCCACATAATACCACAATCATAAGCAAGAATATCACGATTATTATCAACCCAAAAACGATAAACAGGCGTTTCTTTCAATGGTATATCATTAGACCATAACCATGTACCTAAAATAAACAAAATAATCAGCATATTTCAATAGACTTTCGAATTGAATAATAAAAAAAAAGATTTTACTATTTATTTTACGTAATCCAATATATACTGAAACACTTTCTGATCCTGATTTTAGTCCAATCAGTTCACGTTCAATAAATCTATATTCATCGACTGATTCAATAGCTAATAAATTAGAATCTTTTATTGTCGATGATGATGATAAACAATTATTATAAGCTCGCTCCCACGATGGAGCTGGTACTGTATTTGCATAGGTATAACATGAACCAGCAAAATATTTCGATGGTGAAGTACATTCTAAACCGGAATGTAAATCAAATCAAAATTCTTAAACGTTTTATTTTTCTAAATATAATACATACGTGCTCCATGTTTTACTTTTGCTTTAGTTTCTTTAAGTAATTGAAATGTTTCATGATTTCGTCTAATGGCTAAAACAAAATCATTAATATTGAAAAATAAATAAAAATATTTTGTTTTTTGTATTCAAATTTACTCGATGTTGTTTGAACATTATTAATAATGATAAGAAAAAACGTCAATATCAGGAAAAATGCTCGTTTAAACATTGAAATTTTATGATGGCTCATACAAAAAATGAGTTTCTTCCTAACATCTAAAAGAAGAAGAAAAGAATGAATCAATAAACAGAAAACAAGGACAAATAGATTCATAGATATATGTTAAGACAATGCCATTGTCAAAAGTTTAATCGAAATCTGATCATTTGTTGTCTTTATGCAATTATCTCTTCATTTATATTTCATTTTGAATAAGTCACGTTTTTGAATAATAGTTTTATTGTTACTATTCGCGATGCGTCGTGCTCTTAAGAAATGAGCACCGTAAAAGAAGAAGAACAGAGGATAAACAGAATCTCACACCTACTTGTTAATACATATAAATTGAGAAGTTCGATATCAGACGCCTATTTATATATTCCTTACACAACAACTGAAGAAGAAGCGATCAAAAATAAAACGATATGTAAAATTAAAATGAACGATACCATTTTATTAACTATTCATCCGATAGTCGATTAGTCTGTCTGTCTGTTTGCTTCTATACACGTATAGATCAATCATGTAGTATATATTGAAGAACAATGAATCAAGCGACACATGTAGATCGTTACAGAAAATTTAATGACATGACTTTTCAAATACCAACATATACGCCCACATGTTTGTCATGTACATTTTATGAAAAGATTATAATGGTTGAGTAAAAGAGATATAAACTTATGCAACTCATTCTGTTGAAGTCGAATTTTTTTCTTTTTTTATGATAATGTTTGTTCAAAGAAGGCCATTTTCGTATTCAATGAAGTCAAGAAAGAGAAAGAAATGAACTAAGTAAATGGTCAGTATATATGATATATAACTATTACATCAAGCGGAAGCAAAATGTTTTCAAGAACAACAGAAAAAGAAAAGACCGATGCATAATTTTATCTTGCAATCGAAGAAGAAAAAAATTGAAGGTTCTCGATTATCGTATCTTGCACATTCAATGATTTTGAACAATGTGCATGAATAAACACACATTTTAGATACGTACGTAATAATCATTCTTACTGACACATTCAATCAACCGTATTTGCTCTGATTACCTATTGAAATTCAACGACAAGTAGAGCCACTACTACTACTACTACTACTACTAATACTAGCATTTGTTATTGTTGATTGATATTTTTTAACTTGCTACTGATCGACAACAGTAGTCGATATTGTATAACCGGAACGAAATATATAAAACTTATTATTCTTTCCTCTCTCATTCATGAGCACAATGGTGTCGTGTGCGAACACACAAATACGATATAGAACAATACAATACACATAGTGCTGCTACTCATTAAATAACGAAGTCTATACATGTATACGTATGAAATATAGCCCGGAACGAATATATAGATGCATATTACATAAGCAAAAAGAATAAAATAATGAATTTAAACAATCCATTAAAGGATACTGACAACAATGATTGAATAGGTTGAGTATACGTACGTATGTATGAAAGAACAGGTCTGTACAGACGAAAGGGCTTCTTGTAATTTGTACTACTACTATTCAATCAAACTAGGCTTCGTATATATCTAATCCAGATATCAATTATATAAGAAAAAAAAATACAAGTATCGATAGGTAATAAAAATCAAACAGAAATATAATATATTATTTTAAGTATTGAGCTACTAAAAAGGAAAAAAACATTTGCTTCTATTGAACAAATAGTTCTGTATCGCATACTTATCGTCAACTAGAATATATCTATGTATTTAGTAGTGGACAAAACAAAATATATATATATATATGTGAACATGACCAGACTATAACATCATCTCCATCAGTCTCATTCAAAAATCAATGATAACAGTTATCAGACGAGCAAGAACAACATGTCTAAATTTTCCTATAGAGCACATGCTTGTATGTCTCTCATACTCACACTTCAATCTAGTAAAAGAAGAAGTAATCAATAAGATGCGGATGATAATAATAAATATTGAACGAGAACACGTACTGATAAGATGTTAGAGTAGAATATGTCATCTTAGTAGACTAGTGGAATGAGAACGACAAGAAAAGAAAAGAAAAGAAAAGAAAAGAAAAAATGATTCATTATTCATAATATCACCTGTTGTGGTCCATACAACTGTTATTTCGATTGCACAAGAACGATAATAATGATAATAATCACGCTATTGTACATTTTACTCTTTTGATCTAAGATATCACTGAATTGGGATACAAAACAAAAATCAATTAACATACTAAAGCCGCTCATCAGGACATCTAACATTAATGTGTCGGCCTGTCATATGCATATCATCAATAAAGTAGATCATTCAACAATCTAGTGTGATAGAAAAAAAAAAGACTTCATGATGATGACTGGTCAATGTTAATTGTCTCTCTAGTGCACGTCCTGTAAGAATTTTGTTCAATGCGAGAACAACGCTTTTTTTTCTTCATCTATTGATTTGTCCTTAAACGTTGTCTAGTTTGATATTCACACTGGTCTCTTACTCTTTTTCAATTGCGTCTCAATATCTTACTAACAACATAAATAGCCTTGTGAAAAGACAGACCATTGATCATTCTGTTGTTACTAACGAAGCAAAATATTCTTTTGTTTGAAATGAATTTCTAAGTACGAATAATGACCCTTATTTGTACTAATATGCACTAGTTTTAATTTTACATTGAATAGGATAGAACTCTATGAATTATTTTTTTAAATTTCTTCTTTTATTTACAGAGTAGCAGAGTTCATTATAAACTATTATGCACAACCGATGTCAATGCATAGAGAAAAAGAGACGATCAAGGATTGAAAAAAAAGACTAATCCCTACCTTATCATTAATAGGGTTGGAAAGTCATCCTTCGTCTCAGTTGCTTTTCTATGTTTTTATTGTCTCGACATCAAACCAAAAAATGCCGTCTTATCGTCTATTCTAATCAAATTAGATCGACTGATGCAATCTATCTATCAATAGAGACAATATGCGGTCAAGTGTTCCTTTTTTTGCGGGTTGAAAGTAATTGAAAGAATCAACAACAAAAAACGAAAGAAAAGAATTGGTTGTTTGAGATGATATACATGTATGTCTGGTGTCGAATTGTCAAATTCATCTGATCTCTCTGTATGCATAGATGAATATGGAGCAAGTATAATTAATATTTGATTAAACAAACTCAAGAAGCCTATTTAACAAGGAAAACAAACAAAGAGAATATTAAAAAAAAAATAAAGTGAGAGATTTACTTTTCAATTATCTCTTCATTGTTCAAAGTTAAACGAGAAATTCCTTTACTTCTCTTACTTACTTCAAAATGATTGGAATTCCTTTTTTCTTTATCTTCATTCCTATGGTGGCATCATGATAAAACATAAATCTATACTGTTCTCTACTTTAGTTTATTTCATTCATACATATACACATGCGCAAAAGCTTAGACTGAACTAAACAAACCTTGAAAAATGAATGTCAATTTCATGTTAAATCACTCATTCTCTGTTCTCGTCATTTGAGTGTGAGACTCATCGTTTTTCTGTTCTGACCAAACCAAGGGCTCATCTTCACTTGCTTATACAACTGGTTCGTATACACAAATACAACATGTACATATACATAAATTGAACTCGAAGGTTATCGAAAATCTCTCATATGTTAATGCAAAGTCTCAAGAAAAAAAAACGAAAGAAGAACATTATTATACAATATGGATGCATATATATATATATATACATGTATCTGCGCCAAAAGAATAACCTTGAAACAGCTCGAGTTGCACATCAGTGACATGATCATAGGACGAAATATTGGTGAAACGAAGATAATGATATATATATATATATGAATGAATAAGTGCGACATATCAAGGTGAACTATAGTCTCAATGTCTTTAAAGATCATCTTATGTTTTTTTTTATCAGCATGAAAAAAAACGAAGGGTTCAATGAAAAATAAATTTCTGTCTAAAAACTTACTTTAATATAAATGATGATACGAAAATGTATTTTAATATTCTCTGTAGAGAGCGAACTAGAGCAAGCGAGCGAGCGGAAGAGAGAGAGAGAGAGAGAACAACAGCGACGATGGTATAATGCAAATAGATGTTCTATATATCAGAGTGTGAAAGAAGAGGAAAAAAACCAGAATATCGATATTTGTGAGTACGTATGCAAACAATAAGATTAATAGATGAACTAAGTTCAATATCTTTTTTTTCTTCTTCTTATCCTTCAAAGTGAAAAATTTAAATTACAAATATCATTTTTATGACGCATTAAAAAATTCAGAACATAGACGTGTGATTTAGACACTTTATTATACATGATTATAAACTACAAAGAGTCTATGTTGTTATCATTTAACAAAGAAAATAGTTATTCATGTATAAAAATGATACATTGTCCAATAAATATAGAAGTAAAATCATAGAAATGAAAAACTATTTTATTACATGACAATCTGTATCAATAATAAACAATTTATTGAGGAAAAAGTGATATCTCACACATTTGAAATAATATACTTCATTCGATGATTATGATTGATAAGAAACCTTGATATTCAAGGGCATGCACACGCACGTCTATGTACATTTCAAAACTCTTAACGTATGATTATATCTATCTACAGAGAAAAATACATTTACCGCAAATTAAATATACAGATAACACTTGAGTTGTTTTATGTTGTTAATCGCAAATCAAATTATCTTGTTTGACATCCTGCGATTTGATGCGATTATGATTTAAACGAACAATACAACAGCAACAATATTCATAGCGTTTTAGTGTATTCTATCTATGATGAATAGTTTTTATTTCATTTGGACGAGTATATTTGGTGTCTCTTCTTTTTTTATATATTCGTATGTTTTACTCATCAATTCTTTCAATACGGGTCGATCTCCTTCAAATGTCGTGAACTCCACTGTCTCAGTAAACGACTTCCTTGATCTTGATGACTTCAGGATATTCTTGCTTAGTATAATTTATTTGACGATAGATAATAGATTTTGGCAAAGGTTTGTTTCGTTGCTACAGTTCAAGCCAATGGGTCTTGTATATTAAGAAATAATCATGCAATACAGGCAACAAACCATGATGATTATAATGCATTTATTGGCGGCAGCCCTGTGAATGATATGCAGTTAGCTTCTGCGCAGTAATAGTAGAAATTCCGTGAACCGAAATCAACTATCGAATCAGAATATCGAATTTTAACTTTTTATTCGTAAGCCAGTGAAATCATCACCGTGTAACGAGCTATTACTTTTTTCACTCGTCCCTAGTACTGTATGTAGTGTAAAGAATTGCTTCACTTATAGAAGCTTTTTTGAATTTAAATAGCTATGAAATACGTGAATGATGTTTATTTTTATTTGATTCAGTGTAAACATAATTAGGAAGATATCATATTCATAGTTTTTTATATTTCTTTTAATATCATAGATACTATATTCGGACTTCTTAAGATGTCATGAAAGTTTTCGTATGTAAAAACAATCATTCTGTAATAGCTCTCATTCAATCAATAGATGTGAATTTACACGATCGAGTAAAGAAGAATAATCGATAATTTCTTATTTCATATGTTAGTTTTATTTAAAAACAAACAAATCATCTGACAAAAACAGTTATTGCTTATTAAACATTCTATAATATAATTTTTGTTCATTTTTCTTTTGCTGTTCAATAGCACGATCAAGTCGTTGAGCTTCATCAATTATTTCGGCATTGTATGGTTCAATATTGATTGCTGTGTTGAGATAAGTACGTGCTTGATCAAATTGATGCAATGAACGATAGGCAATACTTATTCGAAATAAAGCTTTGATACTTTTAGAATCTAATTGTAATGCTTCATTACTATTTTTAATTGTACGTTCATACTTGCGTAACTTGAGATAACATTGAGCTTAAATAAATAAATAAATAAATAAATAAATGCTTCAATAGATTTATTTCTAGCAACATTTCTTAATCGTCATGTCAAAGAAAAACACTTATGAAAAGCAAATTTTGAATTTCGAAAATATCCAGAATTCTTGTTTTTTCATAATATTGTTGTGATTCGTATAAGAAGTATAGTGAGAAAGATTTTCGGATATCGTAGCAATATTTGATTTCAAATTGAAATAAAGAATATAATCAAATTATTTAAGATTCACAGTGTTAAGAAGAACATAATGCATAAGAGATGACTCGAAAAATTGTGAATTGTGGATTTAGGAAATAGGTCAATATTTTTTTCGATCAGATTCTGATGAAGATTACTACTGGTGAAATGAAAGGGATATAAAATATCTAGTCTTCAGGTAAGTTCCATTATAACAATGATCAATTTCTCAATCAACATACGAATGAACAACAGTGAAATTCAATTAAAAATTCTTAAAACTGTGCTTGTGGTTGTACCTGAATTTAGATAAAGTTTAAGTAAAAGCTCTTTGTATTGGGCACTTTGATGTTCATCATTAGTTTTAGTTTTAATTAAAAATTGTTTTCCTTTTGCATAATAACGAATAGCTCGTTCAAGATTCTGTTTAGCATATTCATCCTTAATATAGAATCTAAGATGAAATAGGTTTTTTTGTGCGTCAAACTCTTATATTACATTTCCCATATCGCGTAATGTTTGTACAATACGTATACGTTCATCGAAATCGTCGGTTACTTCATCATCACTTATTTTTAATTTATCTAATTTTTCAACTATGGTACTATCAATCCATGATATTAATTCAACAATAAACAAAGACCAGGCCTTTGGTGGAATACGTGGTGGACAACCTATAGATAAATGAAAAAAAATAAATAAAGTAGAATAGTAAAACTCGATGTCAATTAGGAGTACTTAAAATACATACCATGTTCACCATAAAGTAAATCACTGCTCATAATAAATTTAGCTCTTTCTCGTTTTTGCATTGTTCGGACAGCAAGATCTAAACCTGGTAGAACATTAAATTTTCCTAATTGAAATTCACATGGTCGCCGTCTTATATACTAAATCTATGAATGAATGAATTAACATTTAATAAAATAAAAACTTACTGTACTATCATATGGTTCATCGTTGAGTTCGAAATATGCATTATAATGAATACGTACAGTTGAACCAAGCGGTGGCATCTCTCCAACACCGCCATAAATAATTTGTTTCCAGATTCCACCTGCAGCTTCACTACTTGGTACACCATTCAACGGTGTACCATCATCACCATTAGTTTTAATTAAATGTTGCATACCGCCAAGCTAATCGAAAACAAAACAGAATAAGATTAAAGAACAAAAAAACGCGAGCGAAAAATCGAACTTGATCATCAAAATCTTGTGTATTATCAATTAATCTTTGACTAAATAAATCTCTTGTTGGTATTCTTGTTTTAAGTTCATTATTTATATATTGATCAGTATCATTCTGTTGATTTTCTTTAGTATCGTCCATTGCCATTTGTGTGGCTATTCGTGCTAATTCAGCTGGGTCCAATTCATTTTGATCAAGTTCCAATATTTGACCTTTACTTGAACATAAAGTTTCCATATCAATTGGTTTACGCAATTTGATCTGACCATATTCTTCTTCACCATCGGCTCTTTTATTTGAAGTAGCACGAGTTAATGCTTCATCTGTCCATTCACCGTACTCATCAAGATCCGCATCCTATTCAAACATGTTAACATAGAACTAATGATATAATTTCAATATTCTAATAAGATTATATTTACATCATTGAGAAGTTCATTGAGCATTTGATCATTTGCTTTATTTAAATTAGTCATACGGAAATTTGATTATAACCTAAAATAGATCGATTTCTTGCTTGAATAAATCCTGTTCATTAAATTCGAAAAATATTCGTATCAATCAATCGAAAAACTAGTCTTAAACGCTACTTGCAACGTATCAAGTTTAATAGTGATGTCGCTAATTTTTTTGTATGAAAAAGTTTTTCAGCTTTTCCATATCTTCATTTCTTCTATCTATAATACATTTTTTAAATTGCCAATTCGAGATTCTAATAGATGAGAATTCCGTTATTCATCGTTCATTGGTCAATCGTTGCTATGGAAAAGAAAGCGTAAAGAATGTGAACTTATCATCGGATAAAAAGAACTAAAACCGCATTTAAAAATGAGAATCTTAATATTTCTTATGAATTTTCAATATTAAATGAACAATGGATAAGCAAAGTTAAATTTAAATGATTTTGAAAACGATCTAAAATAAATGTTTGACTTGGACTAGTTATGAGCTCAATTTATGATGAGTGTTCATCATGAGTTGATATATTATATCTTTGCGGCTCACTTTTCACATAGTGATTGATATGCGTTTAGTTTATCAAGTTAGTAGAAAAGAATGTTGCATAATATATGAAACCTTTATTGAAAGAAAATGATCTTATGTTGATTTAAGAAAAAAATTTAAATAAACAAACGAAAAAATGTATTGTTAAGAAAGAAGAAAAAACAGCGAAGTTTAGGTAAAATTGTTGTTCTGTTAACAAAAAAAACAATTTTGTGTCGCATTAAGAGTTTGTTTTTTTTTCGCTTGAAGAAAGACACTTTTAAAAATAAGCGTTCTTGATATTTTACTGAATTACGCGTTAAGAAATTGTGCATCAAGATTGTTACTTAACAAGAAACAAGTTGTTGCTATAGATGTTCGTTGTGCTGTTTTCTGAACTCGTACCCCTCACTTTTTCTTCTCTTTAGAGCTTCTCGTGTATTTATTATATTAATAGTAAATAGAAAGACATATTGATCTGAAATCGACAAAGTCATGGAGCTGGGTGAATCAAATTATTCTCTCATATCTGTATGATGTTTAATTTCTTCTATCTTCTTGTTAATATGATGTTTTCTTTTAAAGAGCCCATATGATAGTTTTATGCGAAAACATCTACAGCACTATGGTTATTTTACTGGTAGGACTTGTCTTATTAAATGCATCAATTGACCTTGGTTATTTTATTTGTTTGTCAAGGTCGAAGTGAAATTGTTAAAAAATATGGTTTTGTTCCATCGAAATCACAACTTATATCATCATCCAGCGACTCTGATTCGAGTTATGGTGATGACGAACCAACAAGTAAGTTGTAAATTTAATATTTTAAAAATTATTGGATTCAGTAAATTTTTTTCAATCAATTCATATAACGAGTGAAATATACACACATATATATTTTCTCTTCCAGTAAATAGTGATCGTCGATCTCCGCAGGAGAATTCTGGTGGGTCATGTATTTTGCACTCTATCTATATATTCGACATAGAAATTATCGTTTTTGTTTTTGTTGTCCTATAATATATTGATGTTTTAGTATACATCCATGTATTTATAGGATTTATAAAATCATTATTATTAATCAACTTAATATGAATTTTCAAATTAGTTAAAAGTGCTTTTACTTGATGCATGATGATATAGATGACAGACACAGGAAAAAGAAATGTTTTTCTTTTCTTAATTAAAATTTTTCAATAATCAAAATTGAATAACACGATTTATTTAGAATATAAAGGCAAACCATTCGTTCCTGATCGAAGACTTGTAAGTTTATAAAAGAATGCAATGAATATTAAGTTGTTAATTATACATACTTTCTGAGTATTTCTTTTTTATAGCCTATTCGACAAAATCGAGTTTCATATAATTTACGAGGTCAAAATGACGACAATTCATTTGAACCCAGATGGCCAATTGAAATTGAAGTTTTAACTGAATCACGTATTAAACATATTAATGCACCACCGAAATGCCCAGAACTGTTTTATAAACCAAGTTCGTTCTTTTTCATTTGTATTGAGAATATTTTGTTTATGATAACTCATTTGTGTTAGCTCCTAGTCATACACCTTTTGTTCGTAGTTTTGATGAGAATAATGGCCGTGTTGTTTTTAATTACAGCCCAGAAACATGTGGTTATGTAAGTTATATGATTGGATTTTTCTTTTGCGACATACATACATATATCTATCGTAACAAATAGTTCATGCGATCTCGTATTGGTGGTAATAGAGATGGTTGTAGACAAGCAGGTGTAATAATACGCAATTCCGAAGATACAACTGTACTATTTGAGTCTCGTTTTGAAAGTGGAAATTTGATGAAAGCCGTTCAAGTGTAAGTTAAAGAAATATGATTCATAAAATTTTGCTATTGTTTCATTTGCAGTGGTGAATATGAATATGAGCTCTATCTTCGATATGATTTGTATACCAAACGTAATACACAATGGTTTTATTTTCGTTTACAAAACATTCGAGCTAATAAAAGATATCGTTTCACCATCGTTAATTTTTTCAAAGTATTTCTTATCATTTTTATTTCGATTCATTATTATTAGTTGATTATTCTCTAGCCAACAAGTCTCTATAATAATGGTATGAAACCTTTGATGTATAGTGTATCTGATGCCGACGATAAAGGCATTGGTTGGCGCAGATGGGGCGAAGAAATAGTCTATTATAAAAACAATCTAACGTATGAATATTATATATGTAAATCGATTGAAAATTTCGCTCTGAAATGCTTTTTTTTCTAGTGCTCCTGATAATCCCTCGTCAAATATGTATTCACTTACTTGGACGTGTAAATTTCCTAATGATAATGATACATATTATTTTGCTCATTGCTATCCATATACCTATTCAGATTTACAAGTAATTAGACAAAGGAAACATTTCTTATTTGTAATTTTTAATTATTAGGATTATTTAAATGAGATTCAAAATGATCGTGTAAAAAGTGAATATTGTAAACAAAAAGTTCTTTGTCGAACATTAGCTGGCAATTTTGTTTATATGCTAACAATAACAAGTCCAACATCAAATCCATTAAATATGTGTACATCACCTGAGCAACAAGTTAAAAAAGGTGTTGTTGTTACTGCGCGTGTTCATCCCGGTGAAACAAATGCATCATGGATGATGAAAGGCTTATTAGATTTTTTGCTTAATGATTCAGAAGATGCAAAAGTATGAAAATTAATTTTTAAAATAATTTATTATGTCTTGTATTTTTCTCTTTTCAGCTTCTTCGAGATAATTTTATTTTTAAAATTGTTCCAATGCTTAATCCCGATGGCGTTATTGTCGGTAATTATCGTTGTTCTCTATCTGGACGAGATTTAAATAGAAATTATAAAACAATATTAAAAGATGCCTATCCATCTATTTGGCATACGAGAGAAATGATAAAAAGGTTTGAAACCATGTAAATGAATAAAAGTTAATTCTTTTGTATTTTTAGATTTATGAGTGAAACAGAACTTATTCTTTATTGTGATTTTCATGGACATTCAAGAAAACAGAATGTTTTTGTTTATGGTTGTGAAAATAAGCATCTACCGAATGAACGATTAAAAGAAAGAATTTTTCCTGCAATGCTATCAAAAAATGATCCAGCTAAAGTTTGTTTTTTATTATTCATCATTATTATTGTTTTTGTTACGTCTTGAAATTTCTCTTTATTTTTAGTTCGCATATTATTCATGTAAATTTAAAGTACAAAAAAATAAAGAAGGAACTGGACGTATAGTAATGTGGGCGATGGGTATTCTAAATAGTTATACATTAGAGGTTTAATTCTTATATTTTAACTGATATGATGTTTGATTAAAGATGAAAATTCTAGGCTACTTTTTGTGGATCAACACAACGTGACCGAGCCGGTCATCAATTTAACACAAGAGATCTTGAATCCATCGGTTATCACTTTCTTGATTCTCTACTTGATTATTGTGATCCAGATCATACCAAGGTAAGTTTCCTGCAAATATCTTTTTCAATTGTTTGATTAATAAATAATTCTTTGAATATACGTCAATCAGAATCATTATTAATTTCAACGTCGAATGAATAAAACTTTCGTACTTTGAGTACATATTTATGTATAATATGTCTTCGTTCCTTCAACGTTCGTTGTGTAATCTTTCCTTTGATGTTGTTTTATATTCATTGTTCCTTATGTATTGCTTTAATTATAGGATCATAATTGTTGATATCTGATATATTTTTTAGCGTGATCGACTATTGAATGAATTGGAAGATAATTTACGACGTAGCATTCAAATGAAACTTCTTTCGCGTGGTATAAATGCAACATCAGTAGATGACATTGATATAGATCAATGGTCATCTGACGATGACTCAAGGTATAAACATCAAGAAGAAGAATTCATCATGAAATGGACTATTCTGTATTCTTTTTTTTAGTGATGATGGAGGTTCAGATTCGTCAATTGATGATGGTCTACCAAAACATTTGGAAATTATTGCTGCTGCTAAAGTAATAAATTTGTCAGATAGAAAAGTCTAGTTAGTAGTAATTACATGAATCCTTTTTATTTTAAGGTTCGATTGAAAAAAACGAGAAAGAAGCGTTCCAATACAAAAGCCTCCAAAGATTCCAAGAGGAAAGAAGAGATAGATAAAGACAATGCTGAAAAAGTAACTATCTGTAAATGTTGTAAATAGTTAATCGATGTTGTATTTGTGATCAGAACAAACCTGTTGGCCTGCCCTTATCTAAGTCTCGTAATATCCGTTTTCCAACAATTGTAAGTTTCATCATACTAACTTAAACTTGCTTAAATAGAAAATATATCTTATTAATATCATTCATTAGGATATCTATATGCTAGGATCTTTTCCGTTTTTTTTCAAGGATTTATTAGAAACTAATATTCTAACAACTGATAATAATGATAGTACCGACCAGGTTAGTATCTAACGCATGGTGCTTTTTGATCGCTTCTCAATGAAAATTTGACGATGAAAAATTTTTCAGATTATGCTTGAAAAAAGTCAGCAACGACCACGGCAAAGAAAACGCTGTCGGTCTGAAACTTATTTTGTTTCTCCGTGTTTTGCATGTTTAAGCGCTCAAATTCCTCGTATGGAAGAAATTGCGTCGGTACTTTTTTATATCTATAAAAATAAATGCTAGATTAGCTGCTTCTTTGCTTCTATTTTGGTTTTAGTATCTGAAAATTCTATGCATGATTTTCACTGTCAGGATTACATAAGATTATGTACTATTGCTCAAATGCATTTCATCTTCTTTTTGATTTACTTTGAATGATCTGTTATATATATTTCTTCTTCTTAGTATTATTATTCTTTTTATTAGTCCATTAATTTAAATTGTCTTCCGATTAATTAGGTTGATGATACAGCTAAAACAGCAGCAACGACATTGGTTAATAGAGGAACTGATACGAATGATTCCAGTCGACACGATGTGTCAAGCGAAACAACTGCTCGATCAAGTCGATGGCCAGCATTAGCAAAAACGAATAATTCTATCAATCGACTGACGCCTACTGATGAAAAAGCGCAGCGATCACAGGTATCAATAAAATGAGAGGATTCTAGGGATTTTTGTCGTTCATCTTAATTTATAGTATACATTCACCACTATTTATGGGAGAGGTGGGTTAGATATTATCTAATAATTAACATACTGGTTATATAGTTTACTTGTCTCTGTGTGTGTGAAAGTAAAGCTTGCTTCTTCTTCTTCTTCGTCTTCTAGGCGGAATATTACAAAATTTTAACCCGTGACATGATCCTAAACAAGCAAGAGAAAAACAGATTATCCCAACAACTTTCAGATGATGATTTTATACTAACTGCTTCTTCTCTTTTTCCATCACAGCAATCATCAACAAAGATAACATATGAGCAAGGTACTTACGATCTCGATTGAAAGATGAATGAACTTCTTTTAAAAAAAAAGATTCTTTTCAAGCATCCTACTAACCGGAGTTTCATCTGAATTCTAGAATACTCTATTCGCTATTCTTCTATGTCTTCTCGTCAAAACAATATAACCAATGAAATGCGTTTAGTTAACGAACCTCGGGATGCTTTTACTGCTACTTATTTGCTTCGACGACTTAATAGTAAGTATTCTGGAAACTAATAAAATATCTGAATTCGTTCCTTTTTATTATTATCATTATTACAATATATCATATGTATGCATGTATTTTCAGCCTTATTTCCAATGCAATATGTTCGAGGTGTGCAGTTTGACTAGTTTCAGCTTGTTTCCCCCTTTAAATCGATTGTATCCAATAGACTCATACATTAATATTTAATTGTTTCTAGATTAGACAATTGAAATTACTGTGTAAACCTCCTAAATAACATTTACTAATTTGAAATATCTAGTTACTATAATGAAATTTATTAGATAAATTTATTCTATTTATCTTTTTATTTTCATTGAAGGTATTGAACGTGAATCAGTGGGTAATTCAGCGAATCTCTCAACAGCTTTGTATCCTGTGCTCACATCAGTATCACGTGTTGATGAAGTACGAGAATATTTAATAATCAATTTCTTCTAAAAAAATAATTTTCTCGTGTCTAGGATAATCCTCCTCAAGGAGTTATTGATATTGAAGGCGAATTGGATATAAGTCGAACAACAGTCGAAATTCGAAGTGAAGATGGTCGACAACAACTTAATAGTTTTGTTACCAATCGAGTTTCTACACATTGTAAGTTCTAATGAATGAAAAAAGAACATAAACAGAATGATACAAAGAAAGCTTATTTTAAAGTAAATGAACGTATATTAGGCGCGCCACGATGTGTCAGTCGACCAAAGTCATCAACTGTAGTTAATCTACAAAATCGTTCCATTCTCGATATACGACCCGTGCCAGCACCGGCTCCAACAATAGTACGTGTTATTATTCAATTGACAATGACTATGCTATTTTTGTTTTGTTAAAATTAAATAGAATCCAAAACGTATTACTGAATCATATCAACACCATCCACAGCGTCAACGAATGACGATGGGCATAGGTAAACAATAGTTTGCTGAAGCAAAGCAAGTAATAAATTAAACAATTTAGGAATACGATCGATGCCATTGAACGAAAAAAAACCCGATGATCCAACAACCTATCACGATAGTTCATCAATGAGTAGCTCAAGAACTCTTCCCATACGACCAGATAACATTCCAATCAATCTAGTTTCTCGTTATGAAACAACGACATTAAATCATTTGGCAACATTAAATAAAATGCAGGCAATCGTATGTTCTTTTTTCTCGTTTGAAAATAAAGTTAGAATTTTTATTTTCAATAGAGGATATCAAGTGTGAGAAAGTCAACCAAGTGAATTGTTAATCTATGCAAATGAATAATCATCGTCGAAATGTATACTAGTCGATTTTCATGATTGCATTCATGGGTTGCCATTTGCTATGATTATTATTATATTTTTCATTTCAACAGCATTATTTTTTAAATCCCTTTATACAGTTTTTAGATCAAAACTAGTCCCTTCGACGCTTATAGAATATATTTTTTTAAATAAAAATGAAAGAATAATATTAACTCATTGTAATGGCAAAAACATGTGGAAAAAAATGAGCGTTAATGATTCTTTTTTAAGCGTCAATTTCCATAGAAGTTTCTTTTTTTTCGCTTTTACAACCAAAACAAAAGTCAATGTTCAATAGCTTGACTAACAAGATAGTTTTGATAAAAAAAAACCACAACTGTGAAATCGATTCTACAGATAGATATTATTATTATTACTTGCCGAAAACAATTGTGCTAAAATTTTCTTATCGGCCGCAAAATGAACTTTGAAATGAAAATGATGAACACGAGATTTTGATAATCTATTTATCTATCTCGATGCTCTTCGAGGAGAAAGTGCGCATGTGTGTGCATGCAAGGACATCTGTTGCTTCCGATTTAGACCCACGGAATTCTTTGTTCTTCGGTTCCATCATATACCAGAAAAATGGCATCTTTTTAGCCTACTTGACTATGCAATAAATTGCATTATGGAAAAGAATTTTTTGACTCTAATTCGTTTTCGCTGCATACTAACTAGTGTGAGAAAAACACATTAAGGTTTCATGAAAAATAACCTTTTTCGTAGTTACATTTCATCGTCTAGGAGTTTTGTAATCTATTTTTTTTTATCCACAAAATTGTCTGTTCGACTTTACAGTAGAATTAGTTTTAGTCTGAATTTGAATTCAATAATGATTTGTTGAATTTTTCTTTTTACTACAATAGTAATGCATGGTTTTCATTGATAAAAATGATTAAAAATCCTTTCACGAAAGCACCTAATGGTAGTTTTCCGAACAGGGTATATAGAACAATCCTTCTAAATATCGAATACATTTCTGATACATAAACAATAAACGAAGACTGATAGGATTACATTAATAACTTTGCAATAATAGGTAAATTTTTCTATTTGAGAAAAAAAGAGACAATATAAATTGTGGAAGTCAATTCAATGGATTTTGTAGAATAGAGAAAAGTACTGGCAATGTTTCTCTCGTGGGTTAAGTTCCTACATCTGATAAAAGAAATGGCATGGTGCTTTGACGTTGTTGAAAAGATTTTAAAAAATAGAAATAAGAATTGTTATAAAATTCAGGTCGTCGATCTTTATTTTTTGTCAAGTTGCAAACACATTAGAATCTGTGTTCCTTCTTGTCTTTTAGCATGTCTATCTTTAGAAATTCGAACAGCCAATCGTTATCCATAGGCGTAGAAAGTGGTCAAATGTTAACAAAATTAACTTCCGATAACGATGGACACCACCAGAGACCTGTCATAAGTTTTCATTCATTAAACTATACATTAAAATCACAGCAATGCTGTAATATCCTACCAATGCCATGTTTAAAAAAGAAACAACAATATATACTTAATAATATGAGTGGAATTTTTAAACAAGGCATGAATGCCATATTGGGATCGACAGGAAGTGGCAAATCATCTTTATTGGATATTTTAGCCGATAGAAAAGATCGACAAGGTCTCGAAGGACAGGTCTTAATAAATGGAGAACCACAAGCATCTGATTTCAAATATCAAGTTGGTTATGTTGTTCAAGATGATGTCGTTAGTGGAAATTTGACCGTGAAAGAAAATTTAATGTTTTCAGCTAATGTCAGATTATCAACAAAATTATCTTCCAGTGAAAAAAATCAAATTGTCGATGAAGTTATTGTACAATTAGGATTAGAAAAGTGTGCAAACTCAGTTGTTGGCACTGAATTTAAACGTGGCATATCAGGCGGAGAACGAAAACGAACAAATATTGGAATGGAACTTGTTCTTTCACCCAATGTTCTCTTCTTAGATGAACCAACGACAGGTAAATAATGCAAATCTATAAACCTATAAAGTTGATTGTCCTTGAAGACTATACATAAATTTGTAGTTGTTGCATTAGAAAGATAGCAGTCTTCAAGATGCTATGAAATAAATAACTTCGAGAAATTCGTTTTCGAATATATCAAAATAATAGATTGATTAACGAAGAAAGCTAAATTTCTTTAGATAAATTGTTTTTCAAAAGTACAATCTTTCCTAACGACATACTTATGTTAGGTTTCTATGAAGTGTTTTGATTGTAAGAAAATACTTCATAGTTTATGTACTGCCATTTTTTTAATGATCTCCCGATATACTTATGTACGATTTTATTTACACATTCTGTGCAGGTCTCGATTCATCAACAGCTCGCAATATCATGGAATATCTTCATCAATTATCTCGATCAGGACGTGTGTTTCTTACCTGTTCATAAAATTATATTGATTTTTATCTTCTTTCCTAAAGGTACAATCATTTTCTCGATTCATCAACCTCGTTATTCAATATTCAAATTGTTCGATACTCTCTTTGTGATTGCTGCTGGTCATTGCATTTATCATGGTCCAGCTAATGATGTTCTTCAATTTTTCACATCTATCGGTTTCACTTGTGAACAACACGACAATCCGGCTGATTTTATTCTCGACATATGTCAAGGTGATTATCGATCAGCATTACTATCGACCGAATTGTCAGACACGAACAAACCAGATAAAAATAAAAGTCAATTGGCTCAAGATTTACATAACTTCTATGTTCAATCATCCATCTATACTAATATGAAAAAACAAATCGATAGCATGAATTCTTTATGCAATGATTCATCAATCGTTATGCGCCTTAAAGATCGATTGCCAGATAAATCACGTCTACATGAAATTTTCTATGTATCACAACGAACACTTCGGAATGCATTTCGAAATCCGGGTCTCATCGGTGTACAGACGATTATGTCAGTATTTTTAGGAATATTGATTGGTTTAATCTACATGAATACAGATCGATCAATGGATACTGGATTAAAAAATCGTATTGGTGCCATTTTTTTCATTGCTACTAATCAAGTATTCAGCAGTCTATCGGCACTCGATATTTTTATTAGAGAACGTCAATTATTTCAACATGAGAATGCCAGTGGTTACTATCATGTATCAACTTATTTCATATCAAAATTAATCTGCGATATTATTCCATTACGAACGATTCCATCAGTTCTTTTCTCGGTGATTGCCTATTTCTCGATAGGTTTTCAACAAACAGCTGCAAAATATTTTATTTTCTTCTTTGGAATTTTGGCTACTACACTCTGCTCATCTTCATTGTGTTTTGTTGTTTCTGCTAGTGTGGAGGTATTTGGTAAGCAATTTTTCTCTTCTAAAATTCGAGTCTATTTTTCAATCATTTACATAGGAGTTGCCAACGTCGTTGCAGCTATGTTTTGTGTATTAACATTAGTATTTAGTGGATATTTGGTCGAAGTCGACTCAGTTGTGATATTTCTTTCATGGATCAAATGGATTAGTATATTTCGATATTCAACAAACATATTCAGTATTAATGAATTTAGTGGTTTGCAACTTTGTTTAAAAAATAATACAAATATTTGTCCACTTGATGGCAAAACAATTTTGAAAGATCAAAAAATTGAATATACATCAGAATGGGATTTATGGAAGAATTTTGTAGCTTTAGCTGGTATTATGTTGGGTTTTCTAACTCTAACCTATATTCAATTACGTCGTATGAAGAAAACAAAATAAATCGATGCATATGCAAACATATTGTAGCGTATATAAATATTTATCGTTTCGAATCAACATTGGTCTTCTGATTTGTTTTTGTGCAAAAATATGTTCTCCTATATCTATTTAATTTATTTCTTATTTATTTAATTTCTTCTCAGCTTGTAATAAAAATGTATACCTGGTGAAACATGAATGATATGTTGTATTTATGTTTGAGAATAACTTTCGTTGATTACAATGCATACATATGTGGTCTTAGTTGTCCAGGATGCGCTTTCTCGAGTACATATATACAGGTATGTGAATTATTATATTGAGTGAAGTCGTTCCATTACCGATACTGGGCTGATATAGTTTTCTTGACTCTATTCTCACATTAATCACAATACATAGTATGGCAATAAGCGGCCGAATGAACTTGTGATAAAATGATTTATTTCAAATATATTCCATTCCTTTGTAGGAAACTTCTTATGCTATGATTTTGTAGCGAAATATTGGATGATAGCAGTTGAATTTTAGAATGCATTGAGTCTAGATTAGTACTAAATCTTACAAAAAAACAAATATAGCTAAGGAAGCACACATACATATAAAATCCAAAAATGATCATGTAAACATATCTGTGAATCAGTTGGTTTCATTATCGCCCAGGTCGAGCAATCCGGCACGGAAACTGCCGGTTCTGTGGTATTCTGGAGATTTCATGGTAGCAGTATTCCGGTGAACGGATTCGATGACTGGATTTATCCGGTTCCGCGCGGAACCGACAGGAACCTGTCAAAGCTGGCAGCCGGATACGGTTGCAGGATTTCTGCGTGGAATTCCTGGTATTTCCTGGTGGGTTCTCGCAGAAAACGGCGAGTTTCCTGCGGTTTTTCGCCGGAAATTCATGGAATACTGTTACAGGAATCATCGTCCTGGACGATAGTCTTCATCAACAATAAATTCGCGAATCATCAGAAATTCTGATCTACATCATGTAAAATTATTTAGCAAAACTTTATTATTTTTACAACAAAAGAATTTCCAGTTGTTCATAAAGAAGATAGTTACGGCATAAATTTTGCAAAGTAAAATAGAGAAATTTTCATTCATCACATGAAATTTCAAGTGAGGTGTATTTTTAAGAAGCTTAATGCATGTACTGTTTTTCTTTACATTTCATTACATGAGACTAAATAATTGTTCATTTTTTTCATTGGTAAAGTTGAATCCAAATGATTGTAACAATTTATATTTAATCTTTTAAATTATGACTTTCAAAAAAAGATGTAACTTTAGTACAAACGAGATATTCATCGACAGTTATATTCAAGGGGAGAAAAACTCATTCGGGCATTCCCTGGCATTTCCAGCCATTCTCGAATTAGTACAGCTTCGCCCAATTTTATTTTCGCCGACTATTATTTCCGCCGACTCCAACTTCGTCGAATAAAAATCTTGACCGAAAAATATCGAATCAAATTTGATCCATTCAAGATATAGAATTTTATCCTAACTAACTACTTTAATAGTGACTTGATTAATTAACCCCATCTGACTTGGTAATCATCTGAATTGATAACCCACACCCACACCCACGTCTACACCTATTGGCATCTGTTTGAACAAGACAACAGATATAATTGACTTGGTTACGAAGTCAGTTGGTTACCAACTCAGATGGTTACCAAGTTAGATGGGATAAATTAATCAAGTCACTATTAAAGTAGTTAGTATCGCAGTAAATTTCATAGTCATTCACAACTGCATACACACTAACAACCTTTTATGTAGCTAATCGATGATTCATAATGGATGCAAACAACAAATGAGATTTTGCATAAACACAGAGCAATTGCACAAGTATTTGTGCCACGACGGACAGAGAATAACTTGCTAGAATGATGCGCATACCATTTAAAAAAGGAAACTCTCCGATCTAATTTGCACTGCAAATAGTCTTCAATGATTATGAATATTATGTGAGCATTAAAAATATAGATCATTCATGGTGTACTCAAAGATTAATTTATCTATATATAGGTATGTCAAATATCTCTATACCTCCTTAGTTGATACTTAATTGAACTTTCGCTAAACTCTAAAAAAAACATCTAATTGGGCTAAAATGATTTGTAGAAAATGTTAAAGACAGATAACTGCGAATTTCTTTTTCTGGACCCTATGCTTTCAGTCTAGGACATATACATTGCAACTCTAGCAGATATAGTATTGGCGTAATTCTGGTGAAAAAAGAACAATAGAATAGCTATTATTAATTATCAATGCGGCACTTTCGTGAAAATTCAACAATATTGCCAACTGAATGGCATGATTAGGACAATTTCGTCTTTCACTTCGTGCGTATGCATAGAAAAGAAAATGAAAACATCCACAGCCACACCCCCTGTTTTTCTAAGTACTATTTACTTTTCCTGTCATACGCTTTACATCAAATCTCTCAACTGCGTAAAATAGTGCTTTCAATGTTTCATAATGGTGTATAGCTATTATAAATAGCCAATAAAAAAAACAGAATCGCAAGAAAAAATGTTTGCATATTTGTCATGTGCTAGTTTTCGTTTGATTTGACTAATAGGACCATTCAGATCTATATAATTTTTTGCTTCTATTTCAGCTTGCATGTTCTTGAGTTTTCGTTGCTACTGTCGTTTCTTGTTCTTCAATATAGGTGACTTAAAAAAATCAATTAATGAACGCAATAGTCACCTACACACGACTATGAAAGCTGTGAGAGAGAAATATGCTATTGCGCATAAGAAGCACAAGGTTTCGTATAATTTACTGGATGAGTCACTATCCCGATCGCTTCCATGCAAATATAAATACAAAGTATGCTACTAAATTGAAATGCTAAAAACGATTTGAGAATTTCTACTTTGATATCTTTATTGATCGACATATCTTTAATTTTGGTATCATTAAAATATGTTGCCAGTGACAAAATCAGCCATTGGAATCGTACAATATCCATGCAAACTTGGTCAACGTAAAGATGGTGTTGATCAGACGTGAATATTGCTAGAAAGAAAAATGTAGCAGCTTACTTTAATATTGTCTTTATAATGTATTTAGACCAGATTGTTTGTTGGAAAGTATATCTGCCATAGCTCAGAAAGAATCAAAAAGCGTGCGCATCTATGATTCTCCCAAGATTCGCAACTTAAACAAAATGCAAGACGATTCCCATAAAGAGAAACATGTTTTTGAAGTTAATTTAGCTCTTCGAGAATTGGTTCTTCAATCGCTGCGTGAGAATGACAAGACACTGAATATTGGTGGCGATCATTCTATGGGTCTTGGTACTGTATCTGCCTTTCTGACGGCTTATCCAAAGGATTCTCTAGTAATCTGGATTGATGCACATGCTGATTTGAATACGAGAGCTTCGTCACCATCGGGAAATTTTCATGGGATGCCATTATCTTTCATTTTAGGAATAGATAAAGATAATGCTTTTCCTATGACCGTTCATCTCAATCACCAGCATTTGGCTTACATTGGTATTCGAGATCTCGATCCATTCGAAATAGAAACAATTGCAAAACTGAATATTTGCACAGTTACGCCGGCACAACTGGCAACAGATAGTGAATTCCACGTACGGGAGTTCGTAAAGAACTTTATCGGAGAAGGAAAGACAGTTCATATCTCATGGGACGTAGACTCCACAGATCCTAGCACCGAAATCACTAGCACTGGGACTACAGCTGATGGTGGAATTAAATGTTCACATGTCAAAGAATTGATTAAAGCAGTAACTGAATACAACAAACTTGTTTCACTCGATGTGACTGAACTTAATTTGAGTTTGGGTGCTAATGAGGAAGAGCGTCGGCGTTCACTCGACCATACACTTGATGTTATCAAATTCTTTATTGATTGGTGAAGAACTTTTATCACAGCATTTAAGTAAAACTATATATGGAATATTTCTCATTGTATATTGATCATATTCTATAAAATAAATATTTTCCTCAGGTGAAAATCTTGTTTGGCTAATTTTAAGTGTGGCAAATATTGCATAAAGCTTCTGAAGCTGTGCAAATGAAAGAAAGCATTTCCTATAATCATATCTACATTCTGAATATGCCATTACGTTGAATACTGAGGAAAGCATAGTGTTAACAAGACGTATTGATAGGAAATTTAATGAGAATAGAGCCTATAGTCATTATATGAGTATATATGTTGTGAAGTGAATTACTGCTGTGACGGTTTATTCACATATATTATATTATTCATAGTTACACAAGGAAGATTTTCTATTGAACAATGTTTTTTCTCTCTGCTGAATACATCATAGGCGACATCCAAAAAACAACTTCAGGTTTTACTGTTTACATGAATTCCCTGAGGGTAAATGTGAATTCCAATATGTGTAAAAATCACCATTGCTAACGACAGATGACACTAATTTTTGTAACCTCATACTTTAATGAGTCCTATAATGCACTTTAAAGCTGAATAAAATACTTACATAACAGGATTTGTTCTAAGAATCGATACTTACGTAAGTTTCATGATAATTCATTGTAAGAAATAATGACCTTGCTCGAAAAATACATGCATTCGAATGGATCGTACTTTGTACGTCCAAATTTTGAAAACTCATGTTAAATTGTAATCTTAGCATTCTTGATACCTAAGAAATAATTGAACTTAAATGATATACATCATGTGCACATGCAACTGATAAGTCATTTTTACAGGTCCATCGCTACTACTTCATTGCACTGAACAAAATAAATTTTCATAATGATTACTGTAAGGATGGCAGCATGTTGAAAGAAGAAAATTCAATGACGTATCATTTTTATTAACAACATTTATCGATTTTTCAGTAACGTGAAAAATATAATGTAGATAGGTTTTATTTCTTGATTAAATCAAAGAATATGTCTAATAAATCTGTATTTTTGTTATAAAACATTTGGCAGATCAATAACAGGTAGTGATTACCATAGATTTGATATTTTCATTATTTGAAACAAGATTCTGTTTAGCTACGCGCATCATCACACAATTTAATTAATTTGATCCCGCGAAATGCTACTATGATCTGACACGGAACGTTTTCTTTTGAAGCCACCATGCAAACGTAGAAATGTATGCATTGGTGTTGACATTGGCCACAGACCATCGAATGCTATCCGTTCATCAGAAATAGCACGGGCACAAAGACACTTAAGTCGAGGGAATACCTGTTTCGATCGTAGTAGAGTGCGAGTTTCATCATCGGTAGCTACGTCGATAGGTGTATAACCATTGGCATTGACAAAATCTATATGAGCTCCTGCATTGATCAACAGTTCGATGATAGATTTTTTGTCTTTACTATCATCATACATCCAACTCTGGGAAATATTATGCAGAGCTGTATTACGTTGCACTTGATCAACAGCATCTAAATCGATCCATCGCATCCCATAACAAACAAGAAGTCGAGTAGCAGCCAAATTTGGAAATCTAAAAATGCAGAAAAATATTATTCAATAAAATAAACTATGGTAAACCTTAAGAAAACCGGATACACCTAATCGTTCGTTTTCAATGTTGATCATCAGATCAACAATAGAAACGATATTGATCAATAGTCCGATACTGATTTGTTTTTTGGTTGCAAACATTTCATTCGCTTTGTGCAAGGAAGTTTTCACTGAAGCTTACTTACTTTAACACACGTCTAACTTCTGCAGCTCGATAATCAATATTCCAATATGTCTGAATATCAACGGTCAAATGCAATAAGGTTTCTTGTTTTTCTGTTCGACGTTGCTCTCGAGACAAATCTCTAATCCATTGTATAATTGAATGACGATCTTGATTACACAATGCTGTTTGTTCGAGAACCTAAAATTCAAGATAGATTATAATACACACATACTACTCAATTTATTCATATAGGCATTTATCAATATCATTCAAGTCGGGTCATTTTATGATTGAAGGATTGAGGTATACACTGAATCGAAATTCGTACAGAGTCAAACTGTTCCGAATGACTTGCATAAATTCCTCTTTTTTCATGATATTCAAAACGGGATTTCGTCTTTTTCTATCAAGATCAATACTGAATAGTAGAGGAGGTTTTTGAGTTAATACAAAGGCATATCGTTCAACTCAGATATTTCTTTTAGGTTTCTACAGTGCATATGTCTTTTGAAGATATACACATGTAAAAAGGAGGAGGACTCATGGAAAAGACATTATTAGAAAAAGACGAGGGAAATAAATAAGACAACTTTCTAGTGTCAACCAACGCTTGCTTTTTCTCGCGGAACCGTGTTCTCAGTATAGTCGAGAACCATATTTTGTAGATTAGAGTCGCACCATATACTATAGTAGAGTTTTTAGGAATTGGCACTCTTGAGAAAATTGAAGAATACAATTCAGTTTTTAATCCATTCGCAACACATTTTAAATCTCAAGCTAATGCACTATGATTACTGTATCATCGACTTTATAGCACTTTTCGTATTTGTTTTTCAAGCCAAGTGTGAGTGAAATATGCAATGTTCGAGACAAAACTTTTTATTCCAAAATAAAGGCTTTCATTCCAATGAAATTTCAGGATGATCAAATGTTGATGCGACTACACATAAGAAAACGATTATCTGCAACTAAACATGTTAGATGGTTATGCGTAACGATCTTTTTTGTGTACTCAAAAAAAAAAAAAGAGTACACTAGAATCGGCCAGTGTGTCCGTCTGTCCGTCCGTTTATTCGATAACTCTTCACAATTATATTCGATTGAGCTGAAATTTTGTGCACAGAATTGTCTCATCAATATCTAGGTCGAGTTCGAAGATGAGAAGGATCCGTCAAGAAATGGCTGAGTTAGCAAAAAAATTGTCATTTTTCATCAGACCATTCCTGAGGAGGGGTACAGGGATTTTTCAAAAAAACCTTTTTTTTCTCAGAATTACCTACAACATATATAAATCGACTCAGTTTTTAACGCTGATTCCGAATCTGATATTAGTTTTGAGCTAAACCGTAGCTTTCTAACGAAACATCGCCTAAAAAACGTCTCAAAATGCACTAAAACTGCATCCAGAAATCAAATTGCCTAGTTTCTCATGATAATGTTGGTGTTCAGACATTCTAGAATGACTCATATGTCGCATGCACTTTTTTGCAGTACACAGAGCTCTCGGATGAAATCCGAAGTTTCCACATTTATTTCAAATCATTTAGCTTAGTAGCTGGCAGTTTTACTTCTTGAATCGTTTGCGAGGCACCTATAATTTTCATCATCTACCTGATCAAGCTATCAAAAGGGAAAGACAGCAAATTATCGAAGACTTTAACGGCTTTCATAATCAAAGAAATGTTTTATGGGAGCTTCAAACATGAGCATATCATACATCTTTGCATTTGCTAATGTACGGAGTTCAATAGGATAAACTTGTAAGAATATGTTTTTATTTAGTACTATTTTCTTAGAGGGATATATATGAATGCAATCACTCTTGATATCCAGCTAAATAGAATGATTTTCAGTGAACTTCACATAGAATTGCTGTCTAGAGCGCCATGAAATTGGTTCTCATGAATGGAAAGATGCAAACTATAGTCGTTATTAGATTAACATATGTAAGAAAAAGAAAATGAAAACAAAATCAGTCTCCATTTTATCACTAAATGCTTCACTGATAATGAACCGTTCTGTTACACAAAGATCTCGACGTTTCTGAAGAATACGGAAATAACTCGCCTTTCAATTTCACAATTAATAGTTATCTCTATTGAAAAATATTTCTACAGTTAGATTTAAATATTCGCTTTTTAATGTAATAATCGAATCATACCTTTGCTGCAATAGCCACTAGGTATACAGTATTCACCATATTGACTTCGTTAGTATTCTGTTGCGATGGCTCGAATACCAGACGACATACCTCCAAAAATCGAGTGGGATTAATTGGCATATTTGCACCTAACATTCTACAAAACATCCATACAAAACGATGAAGACCAGTGCAAAGTTCCATTTGTTGGTATAGATAAAATGTGTGTATCATCAGATTTAGACACAAGTCAAACTCGGCTCGCTCAGCTAGCACGATAGCATGTTCGAGTAATGGCTGAAATAACTCTGCATCTTTTCGAGGTAGAAGAATGCGTTCTCTGATCAAGAGTGCCTCAACATAGAGACGACCATTATCGTGTGCAATTTGATCTAGTTCACTCTCATATTGGCATTCGCGCTGGTTATCATAGGCCGGTATTGCTTGAGAAACAATCTTCGGCCTATTAAATAGTATACGAGCACGGAGTGAAATGCGCAACAAATTGATCATTTTTTCTGCTCTGGGACGTAGATCATCGCCGTTTGTAAGCATGAAAACTGAAGCTGTCAATTCTAGATCATCGAATGTTGTTTCATCATGATGATATCGAAGTAAAAATTCTACCGTATTTAAGTGATCATGTTTAGCTGCAACCATTAATGGTGTAATATCAGAACTAGTTTTGACGTTAGAAGAAGCACCTTTTGATACAAGTAAATGGACTATTGCGAAATGGCCACATCTAGCAGCAGCAAACAATGGTGTTAAGTGAGACGTGGGTGTCTGATAATCTATGTTAGCCCCTCTCGCTATAAGATAGGCAGCAATTTCTGTAAGACCCCTGATTGCACATAAAAAGAGACTGCTGATATTGTAATTACCATTTACCACTGATTGGTTAACATCAGCATAGCCATTCTCGACCAGATAATATACAATATCGAACCGTCGTCTCATGATAGCATTAACGAATAATGAAAATCGTGGACCATGATTGATATCAGCACCACCAAGATCTATCAGCGTCCGTGCCACACGAAAATGTCTACGATCGAGTGCACACCACAATGCAGTTACATTTTTTGTTAAATATCCCTTCATGTCGCGCACGCATCCTTCTTGTTCAATGTTTTTCCTGTCGGCTAGCGTACGATTAAGAATGAGACGTACTACTCCATCGTGCCCATTAAGAGCGGCCAACATAAGTAGACTGAAGGATTCGTCATGTAATACGCCGGTTACCAAAAACATATGGTACGCATCAGGCTTCTTATGAAGGTACGCTTCGATCTCAGTCAATCTGCCATGGCGAACTAATTGATAAAATTCATTAAGAATTTTCGAAATATCTTTATTTGTAAATGTAACGTTCATTTCCAGTGAAAATCTTTGCCATATATACCAACTAGCCAACTATTAGGTTGAACTGTACTTTTTCTAATTCGGAAGTGATTCAATTTAATGATGCAATATGACCACGTGCTGTAGATTCTTGTTTTTATAAACTGCAACTCGTATACACATATAGAAAAGAAAAGAAAGAAAATGGGCGAAAAATGCAAATAAATAAGAAAGTAAATATGATTCATAGCTCTTAAAGAAAAGGAAAAGGAAAGCGTGATAAGTAGAATTTGATATTTTTTTTTCGTCTTCAAAAACCCTCTATATCGAGAAAATGATTACCCTTATCATTATATACAAGTTAAGATCGTGTAAGGAAGCATGAAGAAAGAGAAAATAAGCATAATGCATTTTGTATGCTCAACTATTAACATCTTCTATATAAATCAGCTGTATCGTTCAATGTAGTCATATTTATGTCGGTATGAGTGAGCCCAAGTAGAACATTCCGGCCATCGGATCCCGTAGGATACTCCAGGGAATATGCGGGAAAGTCATCATATCCTGCAGGAAAACACGGGAAATCGCTGGAACATGGAAGCAGTATTCCGGTCAAAAATACGTTCGGACTTTTCCGGCAGAAATTAATCGGAAATCATCGGAAAATTTTCCAACAGGAATACTGCTTCCACAAGATCAACGGAACTAACTGGAACCGGTCGTTTTCAGGCCCGACTGTTCGACCTGGGAGTATGTGAATCTTCTACATGCATTACGAATTTACACCCACACCCTACCCTCATTCAAAAAATTTGAAGAACCTTACGTTTTGGTAATAGTTGCCATGGGATTCATCTGTTTAGCGGTAATTTAGTTCATCAGAATCTAAAAGATAGCAGACGAGTGTTGACGGACAAACAGTATTGTTATTACCAACAAAAACCTATTATCATTTATACTCCACAGCTAGCAGAAATATAATACTCGTACTGAAAACGACAATTAGGATAAACTTCAACTTGCTGATAAACTGGTTTAAATCACTAGAGAAGTAAATATCCTTCTTGTTGTATTGATATTGATGAATGATAAGAAAGCCACGCGTCGTTCAATTCCTATAGACCTAGGAAATCACTAACCAGTTTTGTTAAACGGGGTTTTTCTTTCATACTCTCGTCATATAGGCATTTAGTGTCATAGTAAATGATGTCCCCTACTTCATTTTTTCTAAAATATTGAATTAAGTACGTACTTGGCTTAATGCCAGGGCTACCAGCCGTACTCCATTTGAGCCTTTTGTACCTCAAAAAAAAAAATTGTACCTTTGGGGTACGCATTTTGTATCCCATCTGCATTTTTCAATGTTACGACTACTATCATCCATATTGTGGTTGTAATGCACAAAATGATTTCTTATGTGTACTCAATTCCTTGCTCGAATGCATCTGTCGAAGGCGTTTTTAGTCATATGAAAAGCGTATGAACAGCCAGTCGCAATTCGATGATGAATGAAACGATAGCTGCTGAATTGAAAATCAGATTGAATAGTACTATGGCATGCGAAGATGTTTTTTCTTTTGCTCAAACACAACCGCAACTAATAAAGTGTGCCAAAAGTCAACAAAAATACAGTTTCGAAAAAAAGCGTGCAACAGCTAGTGTAAATATAAATCGAGAAGGTTCGCTCTGAGTAAGCATTGTTTTATTATGATTGAATTGAATATATGTATGTCAAAATGAAATTTTATTGTGAACATATTTATTAGAAAATAAAGATTTCAATTTGAAAGCTAGTCTTTATAGTAAAAAGAAAAACTGAGAATGCCCTTTCAAGATTGAAAGTAGTTTTCGAAACTGGTTTCTGTCGCTGATGAGCAGCGTGAAAGATGTAAACTGCGTACCCCACGAGTGTACCCCATTTACAACTGAGTTGCATTCGACGTGTACTCCATTTCAAAATCAGTGTACCCCATTTGGGACCTGAACACTTGGCAGCCCCGCTTAATGTCATAGTCGGTGTTTAAATAATTTTATTTATTTAGTTGCAAAGAGTTTTATATTATGACTTTTACCAAACAGTAGTCCTTTTGAATTTTAGAAAAATAATATAATTGTCGATACGCATAGCGTGAGCAATATTCATTTTATTCTATGGCTACTAAGAAAGTGTAAAAACAGTGGATATAAAATTACAACGGGATTATTCCTATCGGCTTGTAAGATCATTAATTATTTCATTTTTAAGCATCATTTTAATGACCATTCTCATTTTCTTAGTGACTTCTTTACAGTGTGGCGGATTCTATTCATGCTGACTGGCTTTTGACACTTTAATTATTCTTTTTTCAGTTGCTATGCGTATTATATTTCGAGTAAATTGAGTGAAACTAGCTGATATCTTATTACTGAAATCAAAAGAGTTTGAGTATAGAAAATAAGAGCTTCATCGGATCTATTTCGAACAAGTAAATTAATCAACAATATATTTTTCAGAAATATGAGAATGAGTAATTCAATACTCAAAATTGCAAAAAGGATAAAACTTGTTTCAACGAGAGGCAAACAACTGTCAAAATCAATATTTGAAAGTGCCTCTTCAAGAATTGAACATGAGCGCATAATCGTAGAGCTTGATAAAATTCTAGTAGAGTTTAAAGTATCCACAGACATTATGATTGGAAAAATTTAACGAGTCTTTTCCAAATGTTTTCGTAGATAAATCTGAAAATTTTTACAAAGTATTGATTGAAATTCTTAGATTTATTATATTCATTCATATCATGAAAGATCGTCGTTAAATTCTTTGCAATTGGATTACATTTTTTCAGCTAATAAACAAACAAGGTTGCCTGATAAGTGAATAGTAGTGAGTGGAATCTTCGGCATATTGAATCAAAGTATTGTAGTCGAACCAGTTCTTCAAAAATTTTGTGCATTTTTTGCAATCGATTTGTGTAATGTTCTACATCATCAACACTCATTCGAATTTCATCGTAGATTTACTTCTTTTTCTCTTGATCATAGATGAACATTGATTGGGTGGGCTGCACAAACTATGATATTGAAAAATTTCTCGTTTTTCTAAAATAGACTATCTTCATTTTTCTCTATATTCAACTGTTTCGAAACTACTGATTCTGTTTACGACATAATGATGGTAGGAGCAAAAACGAAAGATACATGCCAAGAAATATTTTTTATTTTTCCAGGAACATGATACCTTTGTCACTAACTGAAAAATGTCATACTATGCCCACCGTTCATATTTATACGCTAGTCATATGCGCTAGAACATGAGTGAAGCGCCAACGAGAAAATTCTGAGCGGGCTTAAGGATAAGCAATACTTTACATTATTGTGTCTTTCGTCTGTACTAGGGGTGGCACTTTAACTTTACTTTAAAAATTAAAGTTTAAAGTAGACTTTAAACTTTATTCACTTTTTTGTAAAAGCTTAAAATTAAAGTGCCACCCCTAGTCTGTACCGTTTTAGTTATCTATTTATAATAGCATGCCATGTGAACTGAACCACAATAAAAGTATAGTTCTCAATACAAGCTTTTCCGATAGATTAAAACCTTTGGCAAGGTTACTGATGTTATTTACTTGAGGTCTTATAAAGATCTTGAAATTCATTTTAACACAATTAAATTTGTAAACGAGTGAGAATGAATATTCACTTCGCCCATGCGCTCATAAATAAAATAATTCTTCATGCTTCATTTAAAATACTCATTTTGGGAAATGTTGGATGTGTGCTGTATTTCATTGCATTTACAACCAAACAACTACGACAACACTCATGTGGATGGTATTTTTTGCTGTCAACTACCTATATTCGATTTTGCCTACCTGAACTTTGGTCTCGTTTCAAAACTAGCGAAGGATCATTATGAAAGTAAGGTGGAGAACACATCAGCTGTCTACTGTAAAATACGAATATTTTTAACATAGGCACTGCCACGCATATCAACTGGTTTCTCTTGTTGGCTGTTCTAGATCGATGCTTATCAACATCGCAAAATGCAACTCGTCGCTCGTTTAGTAAAATTAGAATGGCTCATTGCATGACCTTCACTCCAATCCTTCTTCATAGTCTTGAGGATGTGCATCTGCTTTACTGTTTTCATCTCGAACCAACATGTTCTGCAAAACGTGATAAATACCGCCATTGTCTCTTGTTTTATAGCATATTCTGGACAAATGTGATACCACAGAGTAGCATGATCTTATGTAGTTTGTTCATATACTGTCACGTGAGTGTGTCGTCGACGAATATGCGGACAAAATGAGCATCAATTGCGTCAAACACAGAGTCGTAAAGATAATCAAATGATTGTGATGATGTTTATGCAAGCGTTGGCCAGTTCAATATTGTTCAACATTCGTACAGTCTACTACTCATATGTAGCGATATCAGTCTAAACTATCAGAAGTCCCGAGCGCTATGCTATCGAAAAGCTATTTTGGCAAATATCGAGTTTCGTTATGTACATGCATCAATTTTTAGCAAGAGCTTCTTTGTTAACACTTTAACAAGCAAATTGTTTCGCCAAATTCTAATTCAGCGTCTCACGTTTTGTTTTAACGCAATTCGATCAATGAAAACTAGTCGTATTCAACCTACTATAATAACAAATTTCGAACCTGATTGATTAAACAAAACTGGCAATCAAGAACATTGCATAGTGCAGACGGTTTACAGATACGTTATCTTTTGATGCAAATATTTTAGGATTGATCAGCCGATTTGGCTGGTCTTCATAAAAAAAGATATAAAATAAAGAAAGAATTTTCGAGCCTTATTAATATCTCAAAGTGAGGGTGTGAGTGAGTATGGGTGATGAATGAGTGAAAGTGATGAGAAAGTCTGTACGCCATAGTTTTACAACATCTACGGTTTTTCTTCTATCAATACTGGTCTAAAATAGTTAGATAGATTTGAGTAATTATGCAATTTTCTCAACTTCTACAAATTCAATCAATCTCTCACTTAGATATAGCTACACATTTGAATTGCTGCAGATATGCATTAAGACTCCTGCGTAACTTCTTCGAAGCTTTTTTGAATCATGATCACTAATGAGTGTTGAAGTATATGACGAGAATATTGCTTTCAACTTACTTCTACAACCAAGACAAATATTTTCGTGTTCGTAGCGACTACGTAGGGGAGTGACTGTGAAGATGACATTGCTTTTTCTGCACTCATTTCGAAATAGAATTACATGTTGGGGCGAAATATTTTACCGATATTCTTTATCTATGTAATGGACGTTTCAATCAACTTCATACACTTCATGTTAATGTTGATCACATTCAGTATCGAAATATAATAATTGATAATACGGTAGATTATTTTTTAATTAATATCTAATTTATTAAGAAGAATCTAAAATCTTGTTTTTTACACAAAACTACCTAATTTAAAATGCTTTTCGCTTTACTGTAATAGGGAAACGTATGCTTATGGTGATTTAATTATGCCGCTTTTACATCGAATGTCAAATTTAGAAAAACTTTATTTGTATCTTTTTTGTGAAAGAGAAGCTTTTGTTGATGGTAACGAGATGAAGGTAAATATTATTTATAATATGCCACGATTGAACATATTACCATTTAATATTCATTCATCAATTTATTTTAATAATCAAATTGAGTTAAAGCCAAATGAAGAGATTCAAAAAACATACAGAAATTTTTAAACATAGTGAGATTATCTCTTGTGTTGATTATTTCCCAAAGGCAAAAAAATGTCAATGTCATATTTATTCGGAATGGTATAAAATTGGTCGAAAGAAAAAACGTCGAAAGTAAAAAATGTCGAAAATGCTATAGATAGAGTTTAAACCCAGTTTTTCAACAATGCTATATGGACAATATGTAGGAGTATCCATCGTTGTACTTTTAAATGGATAGCGTATGCTCAAACTCGATTGATAGCACTTTCGACATTTTTTTCTTTCGACCAATTCTATGCATACCGACCAGAATTTCCTTAACATTTAAACGACTATTTTCCCTATACAGAAATATTATGATTATAATTAATTTAACGGTTTAAAATAAAATTGATTAAAACTAGATTGGTTTAGATAAAATTATAGTATTAGAAAGGAGCGATGGAACTCCTTGCTGGCATTACTGACGCACCCCTTTACCAATCTATAAGCAATCAGCTGTAAATGTCGTTGAGTATTCTACTTTATGCAAAATGTGTGAGCTCTCGGTATTTGAGCCATAAATAGTCTGCTCTAATAAGACTGCTGATGTGCAATTTACATATGTAGACTTTGCAATACCACCAAGATTAATGCTTAATGTAATTTACTAAACATAACTGGTGTTCATCTATGCTGTGCAGAGAAGGGTAACACTGTCAGATGAAAGAAAAGAAAAAAATGAAGTGAAAATGATAAAGGAAAGCAAGAAAAAAAGAACGCAAGGAAGAAATAGAAAGCAAGAAAAAAGAACGAAAGAAAGTACCGGAAGATAATGCACATATAAAGTTATTTACGTAACTCTGTCGACCCCGTTCTATCATAGTAGAGGGTGTGTTGTTTCTTGCTATGGTCTCCTTGAAAAGGGAAAAAGAAGAAAGTGTCAAAAAGATGCAAACTGAGTATCACCTGACATGTTCATTGTGATTCCGCCATTGATTCACAATAATCGAAATTGTCATCGCGATTCTTGATGAAACGAAGGAGTGAAGGTAAGTTATGTCGTTGTCAATTGTTCTGATGAGAATTTGTTCACTAACTATCTCGCGCATTGCAATAGAAAACAGATGAAATTAGACCAAAAAATTTCATCAAAAGCTTTATAGATGTCTTGTAAATCTAACACATAGCACCCAATATATAACGCTATATTTACTTATAAACTCTTGTGTCATAAGTAGAAAAAACTCTAGAAGAGATGCTGTCCTTCCAATAGCCATTTTTGATTATATTAGTATTAATAGTAGTTTCTGCAGCTGTCTGAATTTTAAATAGATCCTATTGTTTCCAATTGAATTATTTGTGAGCACCTTGGTGTTTAGAAAAGTTTAAAAAAACAATAGATCAATGTCAACAACTTTTTATGATGTAAAAATAATTTTGACTTTATTGTAATCTTTCCGAAGAGAAGCATATTGCAAAGAATTTAAAAAGAATCCTTAATACTTTTGTTCGTCAAAATGACCACACAGCAGATGTGTTTTCATAAATTAATATTTTATAAACGTAGAAATATCTTGACAGTCAACTGAGATACATCTCTTAATTAGATTCATTAAATTCATCCTTACAATTGCCTTGCTCTCATAAAATAGCAATCTTTCTTTTTTGAAGCAAATATTGAAAATTAACAAAAATTCGTTTTTTCTAAAGAAAAATGAATATGTTGACGAGGTCTAAGTTTTCGATTTTGTACATGGTCAATAAAATTATCAACAGAACGCTGAAATCAGTTCATATGACACGTCACGATCGCAGCTGACACGTTATTATAATTTATCATTTATAGATTTAAAAAAAGAACGAAATTAAACGATACAATTTTGTATAAATGGCAATAAGTCGAGTGTTATCTCTTCGAGCTCCCATCTTCGTCTCTTGTGGCCACATTTCGAAACGATATGAATCTATCTCATCTATTCGATGTATCCACCGATCAGCTACACTTTCTTTCTCGATCAAACCAAACAATATTGGTATGATTAAACAGGTAAGAATGTTTTAATCAACCAATAATCAGAACGATTGATATTCAATAGTAAGCGATGATCACAATCGGCTGTTGCTTTATAGTATATAAACCTCAGTATAGAATACATCCTACGTAAATATCTTTAAAGTTCAAACTCGAAGTAGCACTTTATTACTGAGATATTCAACAGAAAACCAGAATAGTCTTTGATAATTGAATTTACCAGTGATAAAGCAATTGGGCCAGCTTAGTAGATTTTTAGATATATTTTAATAGATGTGAAAACTACTCATAAGTGAAACTGTAACCATAAATTGGTGGCTCATTTACTGTTTCTGCAAAACTGGTTGAGCCACTCTTTCGTTACCAATTTCTTCTCTAAGATTAAATTCATATGTGTAACATATCTAAGATATATTCTCTTGACAGAAGCGAGGAATCCTTAAACAGAATATGGTTACATTTCATACAAGATTATCATGGAGTCATGAAAATCTTTCATCATCAACGAAAAACATATATATATACTAGAAGAAATTTTGATTGAAAACCACTGAAACATTTTTAAACTTGTGATAAAATCTTTCAACTTAATCTCTAGTTATATTATTCAGTCTATCTAGTCTTGACGATTATGGGAGATAGCGGCGAAAGGATTCGAATGCCTTGTAATATAGTTCCTCACTCATTGCCAATCATTTTTTGACACAGGTATCAAAACATAATAATGCAAAGACGTCCAGTCTGTAACCATATATCTTTTAAGAGATTTAGAGCTCACAAAAATCCCTTTCCAATCTTGTACGCACGAATGATTTAATGGTGTAAGTTGTTTTCTACATCTGATATCATTTGATAAGGAAACCATTTTTTGATCGACTTATTAGAATATTCATGCAGTATTTGCAATTTAATTCTATGATAAAGTTAGCCGAATCAGTACCCACTGGTGAAGCAAACTCGGTCAGGATTTACATGAAATATCTGCTAAATATATAAATAAAGTATGTTGATAATTTCTTATTAGCAACGCACTCTGACTACATCGTCAAGTAAATTATCCATTCGAGTCAAGTACGATGATGGCATTGATCTCAATAATCAAACAGTTGAAATTAATCCAATTGAGCACATTCGTCGATGCACACTGTATAAGGATATCGACATTGGTTCATACTATAAATCAATATGCCCTGAGGTGCGTACGCTCGGTGATGTATTAGATTATGGTCAGACAGTTTCAAAAGATGGTCCATGTTTGGGTTTCGTTCAACCCGATAATAGCACAGAACCAATTCGTTGGCTTTCTTATTCCAAGGTATCGGAGCAAGCACGTATCATAGGCTCTCATCTGTGGACAGAAGTCAAACTCATTCCATCAGATTCAAAACTAGCCATAATGTCGGCCAATCGACCAGAATATCCAATATTTACTTATAGCTGTTACATGTACGGCTTTATTGTAGTTAATCTCTTCACAAGTTATGATTCGAAAACAATAATGGATTTACTTCGTAGAACCCAAACGCAGGTATTAGTTGTCGATAATTTGGCACGCATTCGATCAGTTGAAAGACAGCTAATTGAAATGGAAGAAATCAAAGAAATTATTGTTATGGACGAAATAAGTGATGGTGAACACAAGAAAATTCGAAGTCTGCCATCAATTTTAAAAACAATAAACCCAACTAATATACGTCCTCGACCGACACTTGATCCAAATAGTGTTGCTACATTTCTTTTGACAAGTGGAACAACTGGTAAGGAAGAAAGATGAGAGTAATTTTTAAACGTAACGTAGAATTCAATCGATAGACTTCATTTCAACTTTTGAACTATGGAATAGATTTATTTCTATAGAAAATTGATTCGTTCATGGAAAATTCTAAAGAGTATTTTGAAATTTAATATTGCAATTAGTTTTAATTATCCTAGGCAAATAAAACTTTAAGATTTTTGATTATAACAAACAATGTCGAATGTCTATTTTATTGAACAGTACTAAAATCCATTAAGGAATCATAGGTCTTCGATCCCTCTGCTTTCTTCCTATTGCAGATTACAACAATTTATTTTTACCATCGTTCAGTATTCTACCTTAAGTGAACTGTGTGTGAGTTCCGCGTATGAGTGTGAGAAAAACTCCGCTAATTTCGAAGAAGTTGAAAAAATGTATAGACATTAACTTAAATATTCTGTAGGTGAACCAAAAATCGCTATGATAACCCACGAGAACTTCATGGCAGGAATGAAATCTACCATCGATCGTGAAAAACGAGCAGACATATTGTGTAATCCGTCAGATCGTCATTGTTCGTTTCTACCCGTGGCTCATCTTTACGAACAAGCCGCGCTTTTGCTTATGTTTATCAATGGTTCTCGAATTGTTTGTTGCCCAAGTCCTGATAAGTTAGTGGAATACTACGCAATAGTGAAACCTACTCGCATTTTCATGGTACCTCGTGTTCTCAATAAAATTTACAATAAAGTCATGGGTGAAGTTGACAAAAGTAAAGTTAAACGATATCTTGTTGACAAAGCATTGCGCCAAGATAAATCGTCGTTTTTTTCCCGGATTATTTTTCGAAAAGTAAAACAATTATTTGGTGGTGAAGTATCAACAATGTTATCTGCCTCTGCGCCGATTTCACGTGATGTATTACGTTTCTTTCGCATTGCATTGGATGTTCCAATATACGAGATCTTTGGACAAACGGAAACGACAGGTGTTAACGTCACTACACATGTAATTGACACTTCATGTGGGACAGTTGGTACACCCGTATGTACAGTAGAAGTTAAACTTGCTGACGTACCTGGAACAAATTATCGAAGCGATAACGGACAAGGTGAAATATGTATTCGGGGACCCAGTATTTTTAAAGGTAAGTTCTATTTTATTTTACGAAGCCGAGTCTGCTTTTGAAAGATTTCAGTGGTATATTCTAAAACAATCGTATCAAATAATATTCGGTGAATGTATTCATCGCTTGTTGTCATCCATTAGAACACAGAAGAATGTCTAAAACGAGTTGCTTGTTGACAAATTAGGGTGGATTTTCGATGTACTTAAAACTGCTAATACTTTTAGTAGTTAGAACTATAACACACTAGACTAGATTGCAACAAATAAATTGTTGACTCGAGTTTCCTCTCACAAATAACTCAATCAACAGAGTAAGTTACACGTAATAGATAACTCAAAGAGTCATATTTAACAACGTACATACAATCAGATTCAACGAGACCGTTGTCAGTCATGAGAATCGAGCAACACATCGCGGTTGTTGTTCGATAAAATTATACGATTTGTCAGTGACATCATGAGTACGAGAACTTTCTATGGAATTTGGCGATGGCTATACAATATGAATCTGATTTTCATCATGAGTTATTTTCAAAGTTTGCAATTTTTTCTCGTAGGCTATTACGCTGATGAGGCAAAAACAAGAGAAATCATTGATGAAGGAGGCTGGTTACATACAGGTGATGTTGGCGAATGGTCGGAAAATGGTACATTGCGACTCATTGATCGTAGCAAGCATATTTTTAAATTAAGTCAAGGCCAGTATGTGGCACCTGAACGTCTCGAAGAAGTATACCTTCGTTCTCGATGGATTTCTCAGATTTTTATCGATGGTTGTTCGATACAAGCGACAGTAGTTGCTGTTGTTGTACCCGATGAAGAATACGCAAACAAGAACTTTACTTCGACAACAAGAAAATCCCTCGAAGAGTTATGCACTTATGATGAATTTAAGCAATTGATTATGACTGATCTCCTTCGTATAGCTAAAGAAAATAAACTCAAACATTTTGAAACCGTGAGCAATATTTATCTGCATCATGAGCCATTTTCGCAGCAGAATGGTCTAATTACATCCACTTTCAAGACACGGCGTGTAATGGCTCGAAAATACTTTCAAAAGATTATCGATTCACTCTACAGTGCTAACGAGACGAATAATGAACAAAAAACAAAAAAATGATCACGCGTGTGAACGCAGTTGTTCTACATTTACGAGTGTGATTTTATATTTTTCTTCTTATTTACTGCCAATCTAAAATTCCCTTTAGGCATACTTGTAATACAATTATAGATACTTAAATTCTATGATATAAATAATCTAAGAAATTCTTCAAGAACTTACTACATTCAGATGCCTTCTATTTTAGTGATTTTTCACTATAGCTAAGTTTCTCTGTATATTTAATAGATGAAGTGTATTTTTCGAATTTCAGCAATTTTCATGTGGACACCAATTAGTACCAGCCATAAATTTCTCTAAGGAACAACAGAAATCAATTAAGTCTATTGAAATACAACCCACAAATCACAAAAATCAATAAAAAAAATCATCTTTTAAGATACTTTGAAACTAATCAGTGTACATACTATTAGGTCAACAATTGAATTCTCTCAAGAGCTGGGAGAAAATTGTATAGTGAAAGATTCATTTTAGGATTTATATACAATTTGCGGAAAATAAACGAGTAGAAATTCCATTCTTCGACAAAACTTATTCAAAACATAAATAAATGACAACACTTTTCTATAATTAGAAAGCTAGAAACAGCTTAGATGTTTCATATAAATAGACGTACAAGAGAAATAAATATTTTGTATCTACGATATGTTATGTTTGTCATACCTATCGACGTTTTCTTTCGAATAATCTTCAAAACTAAGCAGCGAGTATAACTATTTTTTATTGTCACTTCAATCATCAAATGTCGAGAAAACTCTATTTGCTTTCTAGAAAAACTGTCTTCTATAGATATTAAAAAAACAAGAATCGACTATTGAGTAACCTATCTGATTGAAGAAGATCTAATGTCATAGTTCCTGTGTTACAATTTGAAACGGTTTAGAACGAGCATCCGTTTGATCTTGATTCAGAATGAAAACGAGGAGTTTCATTCTCATTTTTACAAGAATAAGTTAATGTATATGTTTTTAATAAAACAGCTTGTTATTCTTTCGTTTCCAATATCATGAATAAGAATCTAAAAGAAACTGGATACAAATTTCTTTATGTATCAAACACGCAAACAAACAATAAACATTTTATAGTTTAATGTATTTCAAGATGACGTCAAAACAATGCCACAGAACGTCTTATTTATTTCAGGTCAACCATGAATATATGTTTAAATATTTGATTACAGTTCAAGATTTGAGTATGAGTGAAATACAATGAAGTATATAGGATTTATAACAAATCACACATAGCTATCATGGTGAATATACGAAATTAATGAAGTGTTTATAATGATTATTAATCGTTTCAATCCTCTAATTTTTCATTATCTAATAGTATAACTATTGACTCTAAAATATTCTCTCTAGATTGAACTATCAGTATTAAGTATTGACAAAAGAATTTCCTTAATTTGAACTTTATTTTATAAAAGTTTTACTCGTGAATATTTTATATAAATATTTAAACGATATCAACAAAATCTATTCAATAAAATAAAAAGGAAAAAACTAAAATAATTCATTCATCAATTTCATCTCTAATCTCATCATCAATAGTAGTATCATCTCCGGGTACAATAACTTTATCTAAACAAGATAATTGTTCAAGTTGTTGATAAAGTTCTCGGCGATGATCAATTGTTGTAGAATTTTCATTGTCATCATTAGTCGATAGAAATAAAGAAAACTGAGCTTTAAATGTATCCGAAGACAGCAAATCAATTAATGATGGTTGAAGTAATTCATGTAATTGTTCACGTAATTGATCAATATGTTCAGCGATATATTTAGCACATTTAAGACGTTTCATTATGCGTTGCGTTTTTAATTGTCTCATTGTATATTCATATTGAAGTGTACGAATACGACATGCGGAAAAATTTTCAACTTGACGACGATATTCTATAGAAATTTAAAAAAGATAAACATCCTATTTTTATTATGTCTCCTTCAAGAATCACAATAAAACTATACCATCCCAGAAATCTCGATTCTTTTGCAACTGTGCATCTCGCCATTGATCTAATTCTCTTTCAGTATTTTCAATGGCTTGTAAACGTTGTTCAACTTCATGTGCCAAATGTTCTAGATCTTGTAGAACTTTTTGTGCATCATCGTGACGTTTTTTAGCGCAATTATCACATAAACTTAAGCCAAAGCAAGGATTTGTTCCAGCTTCTTGTTCAGGACGAATTTGATGTTTTACAGAGGAGTCAATGATTGAACAATCATCACATATACGAAAATATTCATTTTCTTCATGGATTTGTTCAACTAATTGATAAAGAACACGAAAAACATCTTCATCAATGTTTTCTTCCATTATTTATCTGAAGAAAAAAAAATACTGATAGATTTCAAATGATCAATATTATAAGGTTCTATGGAATAGATGAGGAAAATATGTTTCTGAGATTAATTTGAAAAACTAAATAAAACAAAAATTCTTGTTGTAGTATCATAAATTTTGTCCAAGATACTATTTTATAATCATTCAAATATGTCTTACAAATAAAGATATTTATTTCATATTTAATAAGCGTCATTTATTATATAAAATAATATATTTTCTTGTCGCTTAATTTAGCTAGAAGAAAATTATTTATACGATATCTAAAACAGACGTATTCTGATACTATTTTCCATTCGACCAATTTACATCATTGTTTTCATAGAATTTCTAAGAATATTTTCTTCCAAACAAAAGAACATACAATTATAACTTTTGAGTTTTTGGTCTTCATGAATGATTAATTTATTTACTCGAAATAAATTACTCAAATTCGAGCAAATTTTTTTGATTCTTTAAATTTTATTGAAAAACTTATCTGAACCAATAATATTAAATAAAGATCGCTTATGGAAATTAGTATGTTATATTGACTGTCTCCGCCAAACGAACAATTTGAAATCTTAGCGAGAGAAAAATAAAATAATAGAGACTTTCAACAGATATAAAAAGCGATCTCTAGAAATGACATTATTCTCTCTATTCCAAAAGATAATGAATCCTTGTTTCTCAAGTAAATGAATCATGTTCGTTTTATCAAGTGTATTAGTATGACAAGAGAATAAAATGAGAGTTCGATCTTATTCAAAATATAAACGAATGCAAGTTTGTTCTGTTTAAAATGTCTTCATAATCACGTATTTGATTGATTCGTGACAATATGATTCTATATTCTATTAGAAAGATAAGTAAAGAATGTTAAGCTAAATAAACTATTACAGATAAGAAAAGTACTTAAATGAAAACTAAAAGTGGTGATTATTAGTAAGATTAAAACTACTGTCCGAATAATTTAAGGATAATGCCATTAATGATTTTGTGAATGTTCTTTTACAGTTTTGAATAAAATATTTGGCTTCTGAAGTTTTGCTCCCCACCAAAATATATTAACTGATTGAGGATGAATAAATAAATTATCCGAATTAATACGAGTTTCTCTTGATGTTGACAAATGAGCTTTTGGCCATTGATATTCATAATGAACATGCGATGGCACATCAGCTTTAGTTAAATCATATAATGATATATGCGCTTTTTCATCGGGACCTTGGTTTAAATTGAAAACAGTCTTTTCAAAGAAAAAATACAAAATAAATCTTTCAAAAGTTATTTAACAAAAAAACAATCTTACAACGTATCCTCGATGACCTGGTGCTTCTCTTATAAACCAAAATATATTGTTGTTTTGGTCATAACCGTATTCTAACAAGCCGAATTGAAATGATTCATATTCACGTAATTTTGACAAATAGCGGAAAACAGTTAATAATGAATCTTGTGATTGTCCACCTAATGCTTCTTGACGCTAAAAAAACTTCGATTCCTATTTTCAGTCTATATATAATAATGTAAATTACTTTAACACTTGTTGTTGGATTACCAGTTTGCAACGATGAAATAAAGCTTTTACAATTATTTGTTGAATTGGTAGAACACGAAGAAAATCCTCTGTGTTCTCCAGTGGATTTCCATGGCATTAATGGAAAAGATTTCTAAATAGAAAACTTTATTCAGTACATGATAACCAAGAAGAATAATTAGTAGATTTTATTCAAGTTGACAGTTTTGGCGAAAGGAGTGCCAGTTTTGCAGGGTATTGTAGATTAAAAATTCTGCTGACTTTACATCATATTTTAAGGAAAACCTCTTAGCACTTTTCTTTCTTACTTGATTAAGACCGATTTCTTCACCATAAAGTACGACAGGTGTTCCACCGAGTAGCATGATAGTGGTCAGAACGATTTCTCTGGGTAATTGATTCTCATGAACAATACCAACATCATCACTTCTTCGTTTTGATCCCAACTAAACAAAAAAAAAGAAATGTTTTTGTAAAAATATAACAAATGAAGAAACTCTAAATTAACCTGCCAAAATTGTGGTTTTGATAAATCACGTCCTTCGAATAATCTTATACGTTGATCAAATGAGTGAGCATTTATGGAAGGTCTTGTTTGATCTTTAAATATAAATAATGGATGTGATACTTGATTACTTAAATCCCTATTAGTAATAAGATCTTGTAAGCCAAATGGAATATCCATTAGAAGTAATCTTTAAATATTTATTCTTAAAAAATTAATTCTTTTTTCGTTTTTAATTAATTTACTTTGGTTTGGAATTCTTTTCGATTTCATTTTTAGTATCATTCCATTGATTGATTGCTTTATAAGATACATCATAGGAACGTGTGGTTTTATTCCAAAAAAGTGGAAGATCAACTCGAATACCATCGACTTTTTTCGATGAAAACCAATGGCGCAGACGATCCTAGAAAAAAATATTTATCCAAATTAGAAGAAAACTCTATTTATTTTATTGGTCGAATAATACTGTTGCTTGCTCAAGAATCTTGTCATCACTAAAATCAAGCGGTAATCGACCATATGATTTATAATACATGCAACCAAAATTTGGTTCACGTGCACTTGTAGTACATGGATTCTAAAGATTTCTATGTGTATATATATTGTTTAATTGAAAGAAAACAATTCATTACATCGATTTTATTAAGTAGTGGAGTCGAACCATACCATGATTTACCATTGGGATCAAGTATTGATGATAGTGGCAAATCGATAATGAAATGCATATCTTATTTAAAAAAAACAATATATGCAAAATATTCAAATAGTTTATTTACCTCTTCGGTTAAAAATTTTCAATAAATCTTGTAAATCATTATCACTTCCAACTAATGGATCAATTTGTAGTAAATCAATATTTTTATCATAAGCGCGTTGTCCATCTAAATGAAGTGATGTTCCACCTGTTACATTGAATATTGTTGATTGAAACAGAATTGATTTAATATTATTTTTTTCGAAATAATTTAAGTTTTCTTGGACACCTATATGACAATACAAATGAATATTTCATTTTTTTCTTCTACTCTAAAAATGATAAAAACCTTTAATATCGCCGATACCATCTGCATTCGAATCGCGAAATACCATGACATCGATTTCATAGATTATCTCTTTTTGATACCAATGAAGTTTCGGTTTTGGTGGACAACCTGGTGAAAATACGATTAAAAGTATTGATCCAACAAGCAGTAATACAAGTAATAAGATGTATAAAATAGCAATTAACAAACGAACATGTTTCCATTTTGGATTATCTATATATTGTTTTAATTCCTTTGAAAAAAAATATTTAATTTATTGAATAAATCATTTGCTATCTTTAAAAGTACCTCTTTAGTTAATCCAACAAATTCATTAGAACCTTTTGGTTTTTTATAATTATCTAAGTCATCGAGTACAATATTATCGTCAAGATCATTATTGTCTCCATCTTGATTGAACTTGGCAACATGGCCAACTTTTGTTCGAACATCAGTTCCATCAATTAATAACGATTCACTAGCATCTATTGGTATCGTAGTACCTGCAGTATTTGTACGAGTAGCTTCGCTCATATTGTTCTGTATTCCTTTTGAGTCTATACCCTTTGTTAAATGGAATAGTATGTTATGTTATATAACAAGCAAAAAAACCAAGCTTGCCCTCTAGATAAACAAGTGATTAAACTCAACGAATCATTCTCACCGTTATGTATCACACTAGACATTAGCGACATCAATCGCTTTTATCTCGAATTCTACATTGAGATATAAAGATTTCCATTTAAAACAAAAAAGTGTATTCACTATCAAGCACTTCAAGCATAAGCAAAATATTCAAGGTTGTTATGCTTTTGAAAAATTACCATATTTGTTACTTGTCAAGAAAAACTTGGGTGTTATAATAGTCAAATCAGTAGAATGTACCTGTATGCACTCATGCGTTTTATGACAGTTTTTAAGAAAAATTTTTGTCTAAATGCAAATTTTTTAATGAAAAATAAGGTGACAGATAAAGCTTTCATTTTTTAGTAATCTAAATATGAAATTAATATAGATATGAATCGTATGATTGATTTCTCAATAGAGGACAATTTAATTTCTTTTTCTTTTCTTGTTTTCATTGCCCACACCACCACACCCTTCGATCATGCCTGTGTCATATCTAACATTTTTTCGTAATTTTTTAAATTCATCAAATTTGATTATTATTAATAGAGCATTTCGTCTACTTGTATCCTTGTTTAGATTAAACTTTCGTTTGTTATCCCCAGTATAATAGAACACAGCATTTTTATTATATGTTACAATATCCCTGTCCAGAGTAAAGTAACACGTTCTAAAAACGTTACTATCCTGTAAAATTTCAATTCTTCACTTTACTATTGGTTATTGCACTACGATTTGATCAACAAATTGTTGCTATTTTCTAAGAAAAGTTAGTAATATTTCACATAATAACATTTGAAGTGTAGTTCATTTGTGCTTCAAATAGTTTCTCGATTATCGAAGTATCAAGACTCTCAGTATTATTCGAAGATTAATGAAACGAATACATTGTATCACATAACATGAGTTTGGACACACTATCTCAGTGTTTCTCTCTTTTTGTAAATTTTTTAATTATAAAGGTGTGAAAATAAACCATCTATTTAATTTTGAAGGGAAGCAAATTATTTCGTTCCATCAGAAGATTTCGTATCTTTGTTGATGATTATCTACAGTGTCGAAAAAAAAGCATTTACCCAATTTATTACTGTATTATCGAAGAGTTGCCGTTCTTTCTTTAATCTGTGTAGCTATACTCTAATTGTAGATGAAATCATCAAACTACTTTTATTTTTACCAAACTTGTGGCTAAGAGACAGATTGGGTCAATGAAAAGTAAGTGAAAACAAATATCAAGACGAGCACTCATCAATATTCATCTATTATTTCACTTTTGAACATGGCAGTTACAAGAGGAAAATTCACCTGCTTCTTTGATTTGTATTTTGCACAGAAAATAATGGCATGCCATTGAATAGGATAAATGAAGTAAAATAATTGTGTCATTTATAACTATTCAATTGTATCTATGCTATTATCGTCCTGTTTTTTTTATCTACGATATTCGCGCTCTGTGTATAGGATCGGCACCATATAGCTATAGAGAAATATTTGAGCAATGCTATTGTGAATGTAATCGAACAATTCAAAGTGATTTTAAAGTAAAAACATGTTTTTGATTTTCAGCTGGACGATGCAGCATTGATGGTAATGTCATTTTTAGTAACTAGATGTATACGAATAGGTTACAGCAGTTTTTCATCTGGATATCGAGGAAGAATTCAACCATGCCAAAAATATTGTCTATTGAAGAGTAACTGTTTTATACTTATCAGACGGTCTATTTAACAAAGGCTTATGTAAATGTTGTGGTTACAAGGATTCATGTCTATCATATTAAAACAAATTTGGTATATCATGAACAGTCAGTTTATCATGAAAATGACATAATCCTACAATTGGCACCATTATTACCGTACATAATTGTTTCAATTTATCAAAAGCTCGACTGAATTATATACAATAAACATACATAATTAGTTGCACTTTATTTAACAAGAGCATCATAGTATTGTACGAATAGGTCTCGATTTCAGAAGTATTAGTTATCTAAAATTTTATTTCTATGCGTAGAATATCAACAATGCGTACTCTCGAATTAGTGTATATGCATGTAAGATAGGTTAGATGAATAAGATATGCAGTCATTGATGGTGAGATTACAGGGTGTTCACATTCACATCTGGACACTCACCCTCTAGCTCAACAACAAAATTAAATTGAACTACAAGAACAGGAAGTTTCTAAATTGTTGAAATAGTATTTGATAATAAGAAATTGGGTATGCAAATTTTCTCTAAGAAACACTTGTACTAATTTCTGTTCCATCTACCAACGAAATGTTACAATAAAAGTAATCTCCCATATGATTTTAATTAAATATTAATGTTAAGATAAGCTAAAACATTTTTCTTGTTCTCTCTCTCTCTCTGATTGAATCATATCTCGAAATCAAATACTCAACGTTTAGTATGAATAGGTTAAAGAAATGGCTTGATATCATATTACAGTGTTTCTCATTCGCTAATCAAACTTTCACATAAATATTTATTTGAATACTGTTAACAAATATTTGAGTAAAAGCTTTCATATTTTAAAGCGAAAAAAGCAATTCAGGCGTTTTTTGCACGGCATGAAAAATACTTGAACGCTTCATCTGTTATATCAAGATTCTGGCAAATGAATAGACTATAAGTGAATTGTGATGAGAATAAATAGAGCAAAAAGGATGATGAAACATCGTCGAAGCCAAACGTTGAATGATTTTAATTCTTTTTCAGATCTATCAATCGGCAGATCCTAAAAAGAGAAGAAAGTCACATATCATAGTCTATTTTATTAATATTTGTAGGAACACTTTACATATTGGTAAATTGAAGAATGGAAGAGAACTCGTTCGAATTCTTGGAGATTGAAACTATTAGTTTTTCTTGCTTCTTCTTGTACTTTCGTTTTACTCATGTTAAATTTCTTACATGTGTTTTTATCTGCAACTATTTATGTTTTATGAAGGCCGCCGGTGATTCAACTGTTGCGTAAAGACTGCTGTTGGTAAATCCAGAAGAAGAAGAAGAAGAAAAAGAACGAAATAATAATATATCGAAATACTTATGAATTTCAATATATTTCTCATCCGTTGTGTAATATATACATGATTCTATTAGAATCGTATGCGGTCACAATCACAATTGTATCTATGAACTAGAATATTAAGAAAATCGAAATCGAACTAAAAATAAGAACGTACTGAACATGGACAAAAAGAAAAGTGAAACTAAAATAACTAGGCGCATGAATGTTTAATTGAGCTTTTAATAAGTCAGATGTAAGCTACTAACTAGATTAGCCGTAGTTTGCTAACAAGTTATTTCTAATTTGTTGACAATGGCAGAAAAACAATGTAAAGTCTATGTTCAAAACTTTTGTTGTATAGCTACGCACAAGAGCTAAATTTATCTTTGCATGTTAGTATAAATGTGCGGGTGGATGAGGTGTAGGAGTTGAAGATGCGCATAGACAATAGTTCTTTTAATCATCTATCAACCATAGACGACCATATAACTTCGATAGCAACAACTATTAAAAAGATAATGAATGATACGAAACTATGTACAACATTCAGTAAAAAGTATTTTGACCCTTCTTCTTTATATTTTATAAAAAACATCAATGATAAAAGAAAAACCTTTTTTTGTCTTTCTATTTAAATATAGTCGAACGATAAAAACGAAGAAGGTCAATAGAATATTTTAATTGATTTTCATCCTTGATCAAAGGTCGTTGTTTATAAATATTTGGAAACCATTTTTCACATATTAATGAAATAACATCAACATCAATCGACCGATAATGACAAAATTCATTAAATTGAGGTGCTAATTGTTTGAGATGAGCTCGAATCCGACCTAAATACATGCCAGCTACAACAATAGTTCTTTCTCGATGAATTTGATTTCGATGAAAAAAATTCATTAAATCATCATTTGCTTTTCCATCAACGATTTCATCGATTATATTAAGATTACTATCCGTTAGAGTACAATGTATGATTGTTGTCTTAATTTCGATTTCATATCAAGTTGAACTTGAACTTTTCTAATTATTCAAAAGTAAACATATCGAACAAAAATGTAGATATATATATATATATATATCATGGTTCAAACTCTTCGTATTTCGTACAATATGTTACTGTCAAAGAAGGCCATCCAAAACCGAAATCAACTTCATGAGATTTAATAATAATAAAAAAATTCAAAAAGTTTTATCGCCAATTTATGAATCATACCATATTAGAAAATAGATGAAGTTGACTAAGTGAAAATATTTGTTGCTATCCCATATGATTCAAACCGGAAAAAACCGGCGGTATACCGCCGGCTTTTCACGAAAGTGATGCATCCTTTTGTATAATTAGTATAGAAACGACTGAATATTTGTTACGTCTGTTAAAACCGGCAGAATCGTGTTGAATTCGGTGCAATCTGATAATGTCGATGTGCCTGAGCCGCCTGTAGTAGCCACAGGTCTCGAATCAGTCCCATTTATGAGATAAATATTTTATTAAAGATGTCGCTGTAGAAATAATAATTCGCAAAATATATTCTAATATAGTCTTTTTTTCGATTAATTCGAATTCTTTTTCCGAAATAAATCGGGATTTGACAAAAAACGATTTCTGGAAGCCTTTTTAGCTGGAACCTGAGCTTATAAGCGCTACCTCCAGTAAACTGTCGGTACACTGCCGGTTATTATGAGTACCGCGGTATACCGGCGATAGTGACAAGAAATGTGCGACATGGGATTGAATTTCTAAAATGGCCTGTGTCATTATCTATATCAATGTAATTTATATTCTACACGAATCATATCCTTGAAATGATTATTTTTTATAAAAATTAAAATATCAATTGTTGTTAGAATAAGTTATATATCACTTAAACGCTGTCTTGTTTTCGTCCCTCAAAGGTTTTCATATCAGAGTTTAGCAAAGTCTAACACAATCAACTGTTTATATCTCAATTGGATTTATTTGATAGTCATCTCTTCCATTTAGATATTATTTCATTTAATCACAATAATTCTCTATTTAGCAGTCCACAAAGAACGATGTAATATTGTTTCAAATCAAATCAACTTTATTTGGTTTGTTTTACTACTTTAATTAACAACCTTTTCTGATGCTTGAGTATTTTTCATTTTCTATTTTAACATTTTAATTTTTCTTTCATGCGTCGTGACTTTCTTTTCGTTTTCATCTATTTTTTTCACTCTGAACTTGAGCGTACGTTTAATTACTTAGATCTTTTTTTGCTACTCTTCTACCAGTCTATTTATAGATTTTGCTTGTCGCTTGATGTAAACAAAAGAGTACTATGCAATGAAAGAATCTCATGCAAATTTTGTCGATCTTTCCTTCTCTACTTTGTTTTTTGTATGTACTGAAGCCTTTATTTTGTCGTGTTTGGTCGACGGTTGTGAATAAGTGAGAAAACATGTGCAATCTCGCTCACATTCAGGTAAACTCAGAAAAAGGTAGTTCTCATACACTGTAATGTCTCATAAAACAAAAAATGAGTGTCCTCTGGTGAACTCCATCTTCGTTCAATAAAAGAATGGATACTATTTTTATTGCAGATATTAACATCATTGGTGGCATCGGCATCGTGTATAGGATGGATCATTTTTCACGAACAAGTTTATCGACAAATTCACTTCAGGAAGCCATTGAACTAGTGACAGATCCGAATAATCCGAACGAGAACTGGACACTGATAATGGAGATCTGTGACAGCATAGCTACAAATAAGAATAGGTAATTATTTGTTTATATGTCTTTCGTTCGAATTCTAAAACATGTTTTTCAAAGTGCCGAAATGGCAATAATAGAAATTCGAAAAAATCTACGCAAAAATCCAGTTACTTTCGGATGGCGATCTATTGTATTAACACTTATTGTAAGTCATTTCAATTTATTGAAGTCCTGCTCGATTGTTTGTGTCTATAATGCTAGTTGCTTGAAGCATTGGTAAACAATTGTGGAGAAATGTTTCATATACATCTAGGTAATGAAACATTTCTCAAATCACTCAAAAGTGTTATCGCTTCGAAGAATAATCCACCTAAACCTATTGAAAAACAAGTGCTTAACATGATTCAAGTAAGTCTTTTTTTCGTTTATAGTTACTCATTTCTGTAAAAAAAAATAACAGCATTGGGCAGTTATCTTTTGTGATAATTCTGATCTTGAAATCATCCAAGAACTCTATGAAGAATGCAAACAGCAAGGTTATGAATTTCCGCCGGTTGATAAAAATCATACTAATAAGGCAGGATCAAACAACCAGGTGATTTTTTCTTTAAGAATAATCAAGTCGCGTTTTTGTTTTGACTCTGATAGGTTAAATCCACTCGTCCTACTTCAGCCATACCAAAAACGGTATGATGTATTTACTATTATCACCTATTTCTAATTAAAATCAACTATGTTTAGTCCCCATCAGCAACCAAAACCATGACTAGACCTGTAAGATTGCAATGAAAATCTGTCTCTATATATTAGTTGTTTGTGATTAGAAAACATCATCTGTCTCGAATCGAAACAATGAATCACTCTATTCAAATCTGCGTTTAAATAGTAGTGGTACATCAGTACTTATTCAACATTTATCCGATATACAGATTGCTAAACTTCGAAGCGAACTCGACATTGTACATACAAACGTTCATGTGCTTGATGAAATGCTTTCTACATTAGAACCAGGCAATGAACATTCGTTCGATTGGCAATTACTATTAGTAAGCAGAGTCTATAGGAAAAGTCAAACATTGCTTTTTGTGTGTTTTTTGTTTAACTAGGATCTATACGAAGTCTGTAAAATGATGCAAGCACGCATTGTTAGCCTTCTCTCATTGACAGCTGTTGAAGATATTGCTGGTAGATTGATACATGAGTTTTGAATTGTCTATTCTATTTTTCTTAGTTGATCTACTCCAATGTAACGATCAATTGAATAAAGCATTTAAAAATTATAGTCGCTATATGGAAATAAGAGAAAGATTGCCATATCAAACTGACTCTCGCTCACAAGCTAAACCAAGAAACAAAACAAAGTTATCACAGACTATTACACCACCATTATCACCTCCTATAGTGATCATTGTATATGTAGTGAGAATATATACATAGTTTCGTTCATTCACTTTTAGACACCAACTGCACCGTTTTACATTGAATGTGACAATCAGGATCAACCGTTATTACAATCCAAAAGAGAAAGAACGAATTCAGACGACAATTACCAATCGCCTCTTAGAGAAGATTCGATAATCTCTTCGAAGATGAATCGTCATCTCTCGGCAAAGTCCAACTTTTCTCCATCTGAGCAAAGTCCAGATAAACGATCATTATCAATGAAACTACCACCAATGAGTTTGCATTTTACTTACACTAATATAATTGCTTATCTGACATATTTGTACTACTTCCTAGAGCTCACGCCATTACCTGATCCTGAGCCCAGATCGATGACAAAAGCAAAAATGTAAGGATACTTATCCAATCAGTTTTCTTTCCTAGAATGTATCGCTAATAAATTGAAACATTTACTTCTAGAATCGGACGTGAACGATCTGCAGGCATTTCAGTTAGAAATATTCGAAACTATGATGAATACCAAGCAAGTACTGTCTGTGAGAAAACAAATGCGTCGAATGTAATTTCTTCCGATAAATAAATAGAAAATTCTGACACTGATATAGTATATTTACTTATGAGACTCGTAATATTTTGACAAAAGAATTCGATTAAGTTACAAACAAGTTTATCGATTCCTATGCGATTTTTTTATCAAGAAACTTGAGGAACACAATGTAATAAGAGTTACGATTTTTTAAATTTATGAGTATTCTGTCATCACTGTATTTATTTCAAAAACAAATTTCAATCTTCCGATGATATCTTCGCATTTGATCATTTTAATTTTATTCAACAAAGTACTGTTTAGATACGAGTTATACGTCGAATTCTAGTTTCGACACATTTCGCAATTGTTTTATTTTCTTTTGTTCGGGGTAGACTTGTGCTAATCTAGGGATTTTATTCTTATGTGAACTTTAGGGTTGTGATAATGATGCTGAAAATGAAGAAGAAGAAGAAGAACAACAACAACAACAACAACAGGAGTTGCGAATACAAAACGTTAATAAATCAGTAAGAAAAACAAACCCGAAAGAAAATATAAGTGAATTCTTGTTTCTGATTTCAGGACAATCACAAAAGTGGTAAGTCTCGCTCGAGACCCGACTTACCAACAAGAATTAAAAAACTTACAACTGACGAAGATGTTTCCACAAATAATCCATGCAAGATTACTACATATCGTCATATCGGATCAGATTGAATAAAACTACAATATGATATTGAACAAATACAATTTGACTTCACGTTTTAATTGCATGTATACTTACCGAAATACTTCTCTCAGTTTAAAATGCAACCCTGTGATTCGAATAGAATTATGATCTGAAACTATTTAAATAATAAATGAAAATCCATGAGGCATTAATATACAACCAATACTCACAGTTGAACTGCATGATCAGGAAAATTTAACTATGGCCCATTACTGATGTTCAAGCATGAATAGTACAAAGCGAAAAAGCATACACTTCATTTTTCGAGATTCTAAAAACAATTGAAAAGTTTAGAACTTACAAAATATAAGAAAATTAATAGGAACGGTTTCATATATCAATATGAATAAACGTAACTTATGGAATAAGAGAGACAGTTTGGTTTTCTCATTATATACTGCAATAGTACTTGATAATCAAGTTGTATAAATGATTTCGTTGTTGAATTTTCATCTAATCACACAGTTTATTTATGAAAATTCAGTAGTAACAGTAATTATACGGTGTTGTAGGACAATTATTGAAATACTATACAGTCGATGCACCAATTTCTGAATATAATACGAGCTGATTTTCAAAATCTAAAAATATCTTAAGCTCGGTAGCTCAGCCCAATTTACATCTAAACGATTTATTACAAAACGAAAAAATCCCTCTTCCAGAACGGGTTCATTCATTGAGTCGCATATGCTATTTGAATGCAATTTTTATGATCAAAGATGCTCGAATTATTGTTTTTTACTGCTATTAATTAAAGAGAAATACCTGTATTGATACCTTTTTGTACGAAGAAATCTATCTCAATTCTTTATCACGATACCATTAATAATTGGTGGTTTACCCTACTTTGGTCGAAAGGTAAAAATGTCGAAAGTAGATATATCGAACGAGAAAAATGTCGACAAGAAAAATTTCCTAAGTATAAAAACAACGAAAATAGTTGTATCAAACGATTGGTAGATACATTTATATAATGATTATAGTTATTGGTTGATTACGTTACCCACACCCTTTCTGCACTTGAATTCCTGTCTTTGTCGGCTAAAATTTAACAAAGACGCCTTTGCCGTAAGGATTATAGAAAAAATATTCAATAGTAAAACTTTGCTAAACAGTATGTCGATTTCTCCGGATTCAAGTTTTGATGCAGATGAAAATTTATCCTTCATTACATCAAATAAAGGTCACCCATTATTAGTTATGAATGAACAATTATACAAACGTAATAAGAAGACGGCCCGTAAAAAAAGATTGGATTTGTATTGTTAGTGGATGCTCAAATGGTAGTTCACACGGATGAAAATGATGTTTATTTATACGGAGGTAAATGTGATCATCATCATCAATCAAATTCAAACGTCATTCAACTCATCAGATCTACTTACTGGTTTATCATTAGTTGTTGGAGCAAAAAAGAAATATATAGAAACCCAATCTACGGCTGAAGAATAGTTATCATCGAGCATCATTCCGCATTTTTAAACAAAAATTTTGCTCTGAACGTTTTTTCGATATATAAAACTTTTTAAACAAAAAAATCTTTTACTCTTTTTACACGCACAGAACTAAAATAAGAAATTTGTTAACATTATCAGTAGAAATTTTTACCTTTCGAGATTTTTATCTTTCGAGATTTTCGGTGCATTTTCTTTCGGCATTTTTACTTTCGACCAAAGTAGGGTTAACCATGAGAGAATAGAGTAATACTTATGTCAAATTTCGGTTCTAAGAAAGAGCAATATGTTAACTTAATTTCATACTTGATGAATATCCTTGTAAGCAAACAAATGAGTGAGGAAAAAATAATTCCAACAGCGCCATTTCTTGTATATTATTGTTCTTTGCAACTTTCGTTTCTCTCTCGCATATTGTCTGTTTCCTCGTTCTGGTAAGAAAAGAAAATTACAGTTGTTTTTGATTATAAAAGTGAATTATTTTTGTTGAAGTAAACGAAGACAAAAAAGAAGATTAAGTTTTGATCAAAACAAAAACAACAACATGTATCTACCAATTTATCATCAGAAAATTTCATATAAAGACTGATGTTAACTGTGCCACTGATTAGGTATTGGCATTTTCTTTATTGAATTAATGTTAGGTTTGAAAGTCAATAAGAAGCTGAAGTATATGATTTTTTATTTGATATTTAATGCCATATTTTAGATATATTTTCATCTGTGACACTACATTTGATGCAATTGATAATAATTGAGTAATACATCGTAAAAACATGTATCGAGAGAGTAGGTGTGGTATTTTCAGAGTGATTGAGAATAAAATTTGATAATGACTTTTTGTTTATTATCAAATTATATATACTTGCATTAAATTAAGAAATCAACTATAACGTAACGAAGAAAACATTATGATTACATTTTATGTCCGATATGTAAATAAAAATATTACCAGAGTTTTGATTCTGTTCTTAAAATGTAACTATGAAAAGCAAAAACACACTAATGTAGTTTTACCATTGATACCATCTGTTCTTTTTCTTCTTCTTTTCCTTCTTCATTGAACAGTAAGTGAAAATATGAAGTGAGAATATTTAAACAAAGAAATTTATCAAGACCTGTTTGTCTTCGCTTCGTATTAATATCTTGCGTGTAATAAAATGCATGCATTCATTCCAATGAATTCGTTTCATGATTATTTGTTATAACAATTACTTTTCTAGTATTATCATTTTTTCAGCTAGCAAATTTATTTTAATTTTTATAATTTCGATAGACTACACACGTCGTGTGTTGGATAATATGTCTATAAGAAATAGAACAAAGATATATTCGAAAATCAAAATTATGATAAAAGAATTTTTAAAAGTCAAATTATAGACGGCTACAGTTTATGATCATCTAGATAATGTAGTTATAGTATGCCAGATGAGAAACACTTCAAACGTCAGTTTTCAATTTTTCAAAAGTCATGAACGAGAGACCATATTTGTTTTTAAAAAGATACGAAATCAGTATTAACTTAAGAAATTCTAAATATGTGAATATACTACGAGATACATACAAGTCATCGACAGCTTGGTGAAGATCAGAATATATGGTCTTTAAGAAGAACAAACACATGATATCTAGCCTTTTATAGCAGACCCTTTTCTTTAGAAAAGAAATTAGTCTGAACCTTTAAATCAGAGAGAGCAACTCTTCGTAGAAGACAAACAACGGTTAGATTTGTGTAACTATCGATATTTCACCAAAAATTGTACTAAGCTACAATCGAAGGTTGAACAAAGGTAGACAGACAGTAAGCAAGAAAAAAATCGAACGACGTCATTTATCTTGATATTATATTCTTTACAACTTTTGTTTGATTTTCGTCTGTATGAAGACTCGAATGACATACATCTCTCGTTTTTGAAACAACAACGAAAAGAATTAATAGGCATTGTAAGTTCGATTTTTCATCCTATTGTTTGCAACGAACATAGTCACGTGATGAATAAAATAGCAAACGAAAAAAAAGTCTACTTCCTACATATGTTGTTGTTACTTAAAAACTGAGAATGAGTCTCACTTTTATTTGAGATAAAATAGTTAATTGTTGAATTATAAAATATGAAACAATTTATTTTGATTTTTCAAGCTATGCAAACGACTAGATGAAACTGTATAATCAGAATTGTGGAAGTAAATCTACCCAGGAGGATCATCCTGCCGTCTGAAAGGCCATCGGAAACGGCCTGAAACGGCTATAAAACGACATAAAACGGCATTAATTTTCACCCTATTTCGCCGTAATCCGTCAGCTCGTTTTACGGGCCGTTTTTTTGCTAGAAAACGGCCATCGCTTTTAACACTATTCTCTTCGTTTTCCGAGCTGATGGAAAACGGCGCCGTTTTTAACGTTTTACATCGTTTTTATGCCGTTTCAGGCCGTTTACGGGCCGTTTTCTTTCACCTTGGAAGTGAAACGTTTATTTAAATGAACATGAAGGATTATTGTAAGTTTTTCGAGATAGTTTACTTTGAAACTATCTATGTTCAGAAGATTGACACAAAAGTTGATATTTCTTATCGGAAGATGCGTCGTTTACAGAAAAAAACTTCTATTTGCGTTAGCCTAGAACAAGGATACGTGGTACATGTTTTTCGATTATGTTCATTATTGAAAGTATCGGAAAAATATTTCAATCAGTAAAATGATCTCTGATTACTTCTAGATCTAAAATCCCAATGAGGAAACGTTTTGTTCTTCAACAAGGCATTTATTTATTCAAATTGAATTTTCATCATAAATATAACTGCCATTACTTTCTTTATTAATATTTTCGTACAGATTTCGATAGATTTTCATTTCAATAAAAGTAACTATTAGAACAAAAATAATCGGGATGAATTGCATCGCTTTCGTGACCTTAACCCTTATAGTAAATAGAAATGAATAGTTACAAGTATTGTAGTTAGACGTGTTTGATTTAATGTATATCGTCATACAATAATCAGTTCGTATCAACACTAACACTAGTCAAATGAAATAAGCGTGAGTAGTCCGTATCCTTTTCGGATTCATATTATTCATGAATACATAGATATCTAAAATGATTAATTTACCCTCTAATTAGATTTCAATTTAGTTATATGTTGTGAACCACTGTATATGAAGAGTGCGGTTGTTTTATTGCAGTTATATAATATGTTTTTCATTAATGAATATCATTCTTGTTGTAAGGCCTACAAATTGAAAATTGCGCTTGATTGATGACTACAAGGTTGGAGAATAACTACCCAGGTCGAACATTCCGGTCACCGGATCCCGTAGGATACACCAGGGAATATGCGGGAAAGTCACCGTATCCTGCAGGAAAACACGGGAAATCGCTGGAACATGGAAGCAGTATTCCGGTCAAAAATACGGCCGGACTTTTCCGGCGAATTCCTGCCAAGTTTTAACGTATGGTAGCGACAGTTGGACTATCAAAAAAGTGGATAGAAGAAAAATTGACACATTTGAATTGTAGTGTTGGATGAAACTACTAAGAACACCATGGACCGCAAGAAGAACAAATCGATCAATACTAAATGAAGTGAAGCCGGACTTCTCACTGAGGGCATTAATAATGAAGCTAAAGCTTAAATATTTCGGTCACATAATGCGAAGACAAGACTCACTAGAAAAGACCCTGAGAACTGGAAAAATCGAAGGCAACCGAAAAGAGGTCGACAGAAGATAGGGTGGCTTGACACCATAACTGATGTCATGGAAACAAAATTACAAGAACTGAAGGAAATGGTCACTGACAGGCAAGCCTGACGTAATAACGTCTATCAGGTCACGAAGAGTCGCACTCGACTAAACGACTGAACAACAACAATCATCATTATGTATCGAAACCGACCTAGAATTTACCATACAAACTGCATCGCTATCAGTAAAATATAATTAAAATGAGTTTGATTTAACAGATAGCATGTAGAGCAGTACGTCTATGATAATAGATTGTTATCTGCAGATATTTTATTGAAAATATTAATTTGTGTTATCAAAGCTATATTTTTCGTCCTACATTACTTCTAAATAGTTAAGAATTGGTAGACGATGGATTACAATCGTAATGTTGTTGACCACTGCATCCTTTATTTCCTAGACAAACAAATAAATCCTTTGAATATGACACTCTTATTTCCAAGTATTTCATTTATCGGAATTTCACAAGTGCTTTTTCAAATAGATTTGTTGGCTTATCTTTATAGTGCCCTACAATAAAATGAGCCGAAATGAAACTGTCAGACTTATGCAATAAAGATAAGTAATTACATTACTTTTATCTTCCATGGTATTATCAAAATCGACATAAACTTTCCATTTTAGAAGAAATTAAATAGGTTTTCTCCTTACCTGCTTATCAAGGATAGCTCCGACTCGAAATTCACGTTCCGCAATTCATCTCTACGCGAACAATCTTCAACCGGGCTTTTTTTCCAGAAGGTAAAATCATTACAAAATCTCATACGAAGTATGTTTGAAAGTTTTCTTACTGTCATAATGTAGTGCATCTTCTCTTCTTCCGATTAATATGAATTCAACTCCTTTTTAGCCTACGCAATGAAAAGTTTTCAATATAGAAGCTCGTCAAAACATCATACCACTGTCGAGATATAATCAAAACAAAATCGTCCGAAAAATATTGTCCAGTATTGTAAATCCTGAAAAATTGGACAAAAGGTGCCCGATATCCCTAAACTAGCTAAAGTGTAAAATCCGGGAATAAAATCCGAAACAGTTCATCACCGAGAAAGACCGCTCCATCGGAGCTATGCTGACAGCTACTGCCAAATAAAGCGTTAAAGCCGATTGAACCAGTGAAGCATTTGTTTTTCGAGTTGGATGTGCATTTATCAGCATGAATAGTTGTCGATATTTTTGTTAATCATGTATGAGTCAGCCACTAAAAGCAATATTTAAAAGAGAATCACATATTTTCGTTCTCTTAAAATACAGAGCCTACCGTAAGAACATAAAAGCGCCTTAAAATTACATTTTTTAACAGAGTGCCAAGTCGGAATCTAGATGAGGTTGAAGTTATCGATTGATCTTGTCCAACAATTATCACAGATCAAGTCTCTTGATTTTGTCTCATGCTAGAGACAATTTATTTGCATCCGATGATGGCACACCTCTTCAGTTGAAACTTGGCGTTGATTTGGCTTATTACACGTTCTTGCGTCTTTTTTCAGTTTTAGCCTTCGACTACACTGTAAAAAAAATAGGTTTTCTACCGAGCTTTATATGGTTCTTCTCTTGGAGGATACACGGGAAGATCCTGTTTTTGTTGCGTTGAAAACAAGGTTTTGTCCGAAACCAGTTCAAAACTATTGAAATTAAAGGTTCCTTACAGATCCGTGCTCACAAAAAGATAAAACGGTTTCGAAAAAATATTAATATGCTACAACTTAATTAAAAGTTGCAACTAGAGATTCGGTACACAACACATCATACTACACCCTTTTTATCATCGTGCGCCAAGTGATCAATTTTCCTGCAAATAGTAGAACCCACTGCTGATTTTCACCTGGCTAGCAACCTAAATTAAACCAAAATTAATTTATTCTTGCAGAATAAAATTCTACAATATTTCTCTCTAAATAGACACAGACAATACAATAGCTAGAATCATTGGGATAAGAACCAAAAAAGTCATCTCTTACACACCTCTATCAGTGACATATTGCTGAGAAACTCTTTTCGTCATCCCTTCACAAATAAGAAATTATTTTATTTTTGTTTTAACAGACTTTGATAAGAGCAAACAGATGAATGATTCAGCATGTTGAGTCATCCTACCGGTTACATGTCCACGTCAGCGACTAATTCAACGTGGCTAGTCGATCTGACAAGTATAAAAGAGAACGTTTAAATAATGAACAATAAACAGTATTATCAAGTTAGCAACCATGTCATTTAATTACACTACCGATACTGAATATGACTTTCTATTTAAAATATTAATTATTGGTGATAGTGGTGTGGGGTATGTATTTCTTTTTTACATTTTATTTTTATTTTTGTAAATATATATAAACGAATATATGCATTTTTGTTAGAAAGACCACAATTCTACAACGGTTTGCTCAAGATTATTATTCAACAGAATATGTAGCAACGATCGGTGTTGGTAAGTATTCCATTTACAATCGAATTATTTATCTATATTTCATTTTTATCATATTAGATTTTCAAATTCGCACATTAGAAATCGATTCTAAACGTTCTAAATTACAAATATGGGATACAGCTGGTCAAGATCGTTTTAAATGCGTTGTATCATCGTTTTATCGTAATGCACATGGTGTTATCATTTGCTTTGATTTAACTGACTTAGAAAGTTTTCGTAATGTGAATAATTGGCTAGAAGAAGTAAAACGATATTGTCCAGAGCAAACGCCAACGTTTCTTATCGGTACCAAATCTGATTTAAGAATACGACGTATGGTATCTTCTGATATGATCAAATCTTATGCTGAAAAAAATAATTTATCCTACCTTGAAACAAGTTCAAAAACAAATGAAAACGTTGAAAAATGTTTTGTCGACTTTACACGAATTTTAGTTACTCATACTAATCAAATAGAAATGATTCAGAAAAAGAATCATATACAAAATCCCAGAGTTGATTTAAATGCTAAACGAAAATCAGTCAAAATTGAAGAAAATAGCGTATGTTTCGGTGGAAATAAATGTATAATTTAATTATTGAAAATTTCCTTTTTTTAATGTAAATATCGATAAATTTTACGATGAAATAAAACAATTCACAACAATTATACAGAATTCAATAATCTTACACATCCTTCGAATATAAAATTACATATGTTAAAAGTATAGAATAGAGACTGTAAAAAAACAAAAATTCGCTATAATACACAATCGTAATCACAGAAAAGTGCTCCGGTGCCGTTAGGAATTTAAAAAAGATAAAAAAAAGTAGAAATTAAATAATTGATTTTGTTGATAAATTATCATTATCCTCATCATGAAACTTCAAATAGGGTAAGGAGAGCCATTTCCATTGTTCATTAGGCCAATAATGTAAATGAAGATTTACTTGAGGGTTCTGTTGTTTTATTGTTAAATAACCACAAATAACAATACCTTGATTACTACTAAATAAAATTAATAAATGCCATATAGAATGTAAATAAGGAAATGATATCGACAGCCAATAGGAACAAAACATTCGATCACTGATCCATATTGTAACTGCAATAACCCACATAGCAAAACAATGAATACCAAGACTTTTTATACGTGTACTTTCAGATCTAGATTGAACAGATTAAAGAAGAAAGCAAAACTATAGAAAAATTTACCGTAAAAGATGAAGAACAATAAAGAATATTGCAGGTAAACCAAGAGCCATGAGAGCAAAAGCATTCGCATATGGATAAACAAACGAACAGCCAGTAATTATCGAAGCAAAAATAATACAACTGTAGACAAAACGATGTCTAAAAAACAAAATAAACGAATAAATCATTGCAATCTATAAAAATGTAAGATACCGTTGAACACGAAATGATTGTGGTAAATAGGCAGCAGGCAAAAACAATGCATAACCAAGAGCAAGTACCCAAAGAATTGATATTTCATCAACTAATTGTCCAGCCTAAAAGATAGTCAAATTCGTTCTACGTGCTAACTTTGTTTTTTAAATCAACATACAAGACTAAGTGTAGCATGAAAATAAACAGAACCAGCACCAATGATAATCAATATAATCCAAAGAATTCCTATCCCATTTGCTACTCGTTTCGAATATGGACGGAAAAGAATAATCATAAATGGTGGAACCAAAAAAAAGAAGATATTGGATACCTTTAAAAAAATTCAACATAAAACATTATAAGATCTACATGATTAAAACTGTAATTATCAATAAAAATTTCCTATCGAAAAAATATCGAACAAATTAGTCATCAATAATAAGCCGAGGGAGAAAAATAAATGAGCATGCATTCATACATTAAAAATAAATAGCAATGTCGAAACGAGAAAATAAAGTAAGTTACCTTCGATGCATTTATTTAGCATGTTTACCAGCACTACAAAAATATAGTTAAGTTATCGATTCAGCTGTTATAAAAGCTCGATGTGATTGTGCATTAGAAAAGGATATTTTTTTCTTTCGTCTGTATCAATACTTACTGTATTCCAAAACTCAGCAATATATTCACTAATAACATAGTTCGGTTCACACCAATCAACTGTACTAGAACCAAGTTGGAATGGATTGTCATAACGACTATTTACAATGACTTTAGATATACTTGTGGTAAGATACATTTAAATCTAGAAATAGAGAATTTTTGTTTTTCTCTCCACTAAAACTGAAGAATTTTCTAGTCGATGACCTTTTCGTTGAAGGTAGATAATCTAAGAAATGCAAAAATCTGCTTGTAAAATATCCCATTTATTTTCTTCTGATGATATTCATACAAAAAAAGCAACAAAACAAAAACAACAATGTCAATATAATTTACATTGCCATATTGTTATCATTTGTTAATCAAACGGGATCGATGTTTATTTTCTTTTTGTATTCTAATATTCATTGCTGCTTTTGGTTTTTCTTTTATTGAAATCCACCTCGTCGAGCATAACCACCTTGTTGTCGATCATGGCCACCACGTTGATTTCCACCTTGTTGATTTTGTTGGTCATTTGCTTCTTGTACGCCAACATTAGGTAATGATTTGAAATCGAATGCGTTTAACATGTCCTTGGTATCTTGATCGATGGCGATCATACCTTGTGGTTCAAGTGCTGATGTTTCTGGTACGTAATTATCACGTCGTTCACGTTCTTCTTCTTGAAGTTTAATTGATATACCACGGACAGGCCCAGCTTGAATACGTTTCATTAAATGTGTAATGAAACCAGCGATTTGATTGCGGAGACGTTTTGTTGGGATGATAGCGATTTCTTCAACAACACGTTTGTTTGTATGAAAATCGAGCGTCAATTTTGTATAATATTTTTCAATAATTTGACGCGACGCTTTCTTAATGGTTTTGGTACGAACACGACCCATGTTTCGTCTTTAATTTTATGAGAGAAAAACGACGAGATAATCTAAAATTAAGTAAGCGGGATGATAGTTATATATTTAAATAAATAAATAAATTTTTAGTTTATATTTATGACGATTCAGTTTTTTTTACAACTAATTTTATTTTTGGTTGTCGTTCCTCAGGTTTAGCAGCATAGTCTGATTCCGTATGAAATCGACAATGTTGACAATTATCAAATTCGTTGACTTCTGTTGTTTGATTATTGAGAGATTGTGGATCGTGTGGTTTCGTATATATACAACAACATTTGGATTTCTTTCTATTCAAATGTTCATTATCAATTGTTTCTTCAGTCCACTGAACACGAGGTCCGGTTTCATTCGAATGATTAAGTTCAAGTACGAGCGTGGGAGGATTTACTCGTGCTGTTTGTGTTTTGATCACTGTTGACGTTGAAGTTGCCATTGAGAAAAATATACAAAAACCAATCTGAAAAACAAAAATTTACTCAAAAGTTCATAATTAACAATTTATATCTGATCATTAAGTTTTAACTTTTAATTATCCGATATTACTTTTTTATAACAAAGAAATAAATCTATTTGCAAACAAACAAACAATTGATTATGCTTACTATTTCATAAAACATTAACGGAAACGAAGAAAAAAAACATATACTATATCTGACAGGAAAATCACAATCGATTACTTGAAATAATTACACATACCAATCATAATAATGCTCATTGAGTATTTTTCCATGACCAAGTGTTTGATATTTAATTGAACGGATGCCATTTTCATTACCGGTTGTGGCTTGTTCAATATCGGCTAGTATCGTCGTTGTTTGTCTCGTTGGACTTAAACGATCATACTGTAATTGTACACGTTGTTTCCAATGACTATAATCCATTGGACAAAGATTAGCAAGACCATTATAAATAATTGAACGATTCATTTGTCGACCAAATAAACCATTTTTATATTCAAGTTGAAATAAACCAGGGCAATGATCACACAGTAATCGTAATATCCTATCAAGCATACGTATTGTCCATGCGTAGCCATCGTCGGCTAATTTTCGACAGGATATATGACATCGAATAGGTAAATAATCGCTATTCCATGGTATATATAAATAGTAGTGTTCATTCGATGCGTTTAATGAAAATTCAAATGCATATTCAGAATCATCACTTTGTACATGAAAAATAATTGAATTTGGTAACCAATAATGTCGAAGAGCAATGAGACGAACTTGTTCAAAAGCACGATAAGTTAATAGATGATTATGAGATTTATGTAAGAGAGAAAAATACATATCTTCATTATCAGACATCTGAAATTAGTAGAAGAAAAAACAACAACAACAACAAATAGAGATGTTCCGACCTATTTAAATTAAAACAAAAGTTTTTCTTGAAAAATCCAATTATCTATTTTCATACAGAGAAAAGAAAACAAAGAGCCAGAACAATCGCGTATAATAATAAAACTCAAGAGCAAATACATGGCATGCATTTTCAACAGGTATACAAAAAGCACAATTTTTTTCCTTCTCGCTTTCTTTGATATTTAACCATTGACTAGAACAAAAGAAAGAATTCACAAATATTTGTCTCACTAATGATCTTTAGTTGTTAAACGATCGATTAATTCTTGTAATGGTGCTAATTCTTTTTTTTCCACTAATGAAAATTCTTGAATAAAATAAACGAAATGTTTAAACGATGTATTTAAATGTGCTTCTTCTTTGAGCATAACAACTTCTTTAAAATGTTGATGATATATATGTGCGTAAACACGAAATAAGCGTTTTAATATTGTTTTGGCTATTGAAAGAAAATTCTTTGGAAATGGAATGCCGATTTTCGATGGAAATATTATTTCATCATCGAGTTGATCTTGTACCCACGACATTAAATAATCAATGTAACGCGGTGCCGAACATTTTATCGGTTTTTTTATTGTTTGACCATCAGCCCAATGATATTCATATTTTGGTCCAGCTGTCATTAAAATACATGTTGTTTCAGTACAAAATTCTGTGATTGTACCAAAAAGCATATTTATTTGATTGAAAAAATCGACAACTAAATAACCAAAATATAGATTGGAATAAAATTTAATAATACAAGTTTATTTACTATTCACAGCAATCCATTCATTAAGATCTTCTCCATCGGGTAATTGTACAGCTAAACGTAAGTTTCCACTTCCTAATGTATTTTGTGCATGTTTCATTAAATCATGTTGTTTAGTACCTAGTACGAAAAAATTCAGATGGAAAATTAGCTTGTTAATAAATACCTTCTGGTATATTTCGATGAGGTTTAAATGTACGTTGTTGACGACTAGAAAAATATAAATAAAATTCATTTTTTAAAGCTCTTTTTTTCGTGAAGGAACACATACAACAAGAAATTCATTTTGTCTTCTCCTCATTGGAGATTGAAATATAAAAAAATATCATTTCATTACATTGATTGAATAGATGAATAGGTTTTAGATAGAAATAAAAGCAAATTCTTTTTTAAACATGGCATCTATTTATTCATTTTTCGTCCTTATTTTACCATCTATGTTTACCTCATGTGTCCTCTCTGTTTTTACCATTTTATTTTTTTATTAGGTCTAATACCATTAGCGACCTCTATTCAAGAATATAACAAAATAGATAAATGATGGTCGCATCTTAGCGACAAGACACTTTTTAGTCGTATGGCATCATAATGCATTAAGCTGAGCTTGTCGCTAATCCGAGTGAGTTTTTCAAAAAGTACAGATGGGTTTGCTTGATGCATTTATTGAATGGCTGGGTCTTCGTAATCGAGAGGCTAATGTATTAGTGGTTGGCCTTGATAATAGTGGTAAAACGTCACTATTAAATTTTTTACGTCCATGTGAAGCTCAAACTAATAATATTGTGCCAACAGTGGGTTTTAATGTGGAACATTTTTCATGTCGTGGACTTTCATTTACTGCATTTGATATGAGTGGACAAAGTCGTTATAGAACATTATGGGCAAATTATTATCGTACAACAACTGGTATTATATTTGTTATTGATAGTTCGGATAGAACACGCATTTTTGTTGCTCGTGAAGAACTCCAACAATTACTTTCACATCCGGATGTATCAAAACGCAACATTCCTATTTTATTTTTTGCCAATAAAATGGATATACGCGATGCATTATCAGATATAGGCGTTTCATCTGCATTAAGTCTTGAGAATATCACCAATAAATCTTGGTATATATGTTCAAGTAATGCGCTTACAGGAGAAGGTGTCGTAACTGGTATTGAATGGTTGAGCTCAGCAATAAAAACTTCACACGAGCAAGGAAAAAAATAAATATAATTTAATTTTAACATAATTATGTGGAATATGTTTTTAATCGTGTGTTTTGCCATTTGAGAATTATAAAATAGCGTTTTATTTTTGATAATTTAACGAGAATTTTTATAACACATGTTTGGTGTTGTAATTGATTATTTTAGAAATGAAAATTATGCACGACATTAAATAGACACATAATGATGGAGGGACTATCGGAATTTATTTAAACGAAGTAAATTGTTTCAGTCCTTTGGTTCTTATTTCACAAATTACAAATCATGACCACACATCATTCAAGTCTAACTACAGTTAGAATGTATAGCAATTACAAAATTATACACGGCGAAAGTCAGCCGATGCACAGTCTCAATTAAAATTCCCTGCTATCAATAAATGATTCTAGATAAACTCGGCTGGTGATCGCGTTTTTAACTCAATCAATTATTTATTATATATTAAAAGAATAAAAAAACACAAGAAATTTTCATATTCCCTTAGGATTTGTAGATGACATCGATACAATCTGCTCTTTTCCCTTTGTCGACCACAACCATCGGTACTTCATGTTGTAAGAAATGAACAAAATTCACTGTTTCTACGATCCTTCGCATATTTCACGAGATGATAAAGATAGAAAAAAAGACTCGTTACAGTATCATGGTTATGCTCTCATTGATTTCAAAGAAAGAAGTACAATATGGAAAGGAAACAACCGAAGAGTAAACAGATACTCTTGCATCTTTAAGCGTAATTGGAGAAAATGATCTTGATCGTCGATGTAGTTGCAATTGAAGACCTCTAACTTTGGTGACCGTCACTATTGAAGCAATAAACAAAATCTCAACAGCGTAGAACCATATCTCGATGTAAAAAAACCATCAAAATTCGAGAGGCGCAATATTTTATTCATTTTTCAAACATTAGTGAAATATGACTGTTCTGTATATTATGATTACAAGGACGTCTACTCCCATTTGTCTGATTAACTCATCGTCAATACTCCATACAATTTGAGTATCTTGAATATAAGGACAATATCGCCAATATGGTTTTTTAATTTCAAAACACACTCATAATGATGATCGAGCAGTTAATCAAGGTTACATACTACTTCCCTCTTTGTAACATATAAATATTCTATTACTCCTCGCAATAAGTTACTTTGCACGAATCTATTTCGATCTACACAACAAGAGAACAACACAAGAATATATACTAATAGACAAATACTAGGCGTATGATCAGAAATAATCATGAGTGCAACCAGTGCAACATCTACTACGCCAACGGCATATCAATATGCAAATCCATTACTATATACGCTTAGGGATTATCATACGGATATCGATCCATATTGGATCATATTCTTACGATTTGTCTCTCTACAATTCTCTTTACGTCTTTGGAACAGAGCGGTCTACGGAGAATGGTCAACACCAGTTGAATTTATAGTGGATGCCCCCGAACACGACAGCAGTGATAAGCCTTCCACTATCGAGGTCACTTCAATGGAACCTCTCGGACGTCGACTGTCTCCTACTATTTCAACCGTTTACATTCTCCAGGATTTTAAGAAAAAGAAAAAGAAAAAAGAAAAGAAAAAGAAACAACCGACTTTTGATCTTTTCGATTCATTTTACTATTGTATACCATTACTTGGACATGCTGGATGGTATTGTTATATTCAATCATCATGCATGTCTGCGACAGATGGCACCACTTGGAATTGTTATAATGTATTCGGCTATAGGCTATACAATTACTTATTTGAGCAATATGCTAATTTTGCAATTGGTTATTTGACGAAATTATTCTTTCTAAAATATGGCAACAAGAAAGAAGAAGTTGAAAAAAAGAGCAAGTTCCGAAGGTTCTGCTCTCGTTTTGCATTTTATCTAAGCGCATCTATTTCAACAGTTACATTTGTTTTCATTGGGAGTTTAGTTGTCACGTTTTTTTTTACAAATGTTATACCTATGATATGCGCTTATTTATTCATATTTGTGATCTACGTAAGTATATGCACGATTGTAGTTTACTTTGCGGTCCTTTTCATAGACCGTCACTTAGCTGCTAGTTCTGATCAAGAATTAACAGCTTTTGAGTTATTTCGTCGCAAATATCGTCATCCACTGAAAGCTCATCTGCTCAGTATCCAACTTTTTATATATATAGTGCCAACGTTTTACAATTATTCTCAATATATTTACTATGGACAAGATTTTTATCAAGCAATAACTAACGAATTCGCTTCGAGAGACTCTCAACAATATATCGATCAGCGTCTAAATCAGACATCTGGATGGGGCCATACATTACTAAGCTTTATGTAGTATCAGTATGATCAAGGTCGGTTTTAGATAGGAGCTTTGAACAATGAATGAACGAAAAATCTATACCGATTCTTTCCTGCTAATGACATTTTTCGATATTTAATTGTTCTTACTATCTGCATTTTAATTCAAATAAATTATTGTTCGAAATAATCTTACTAATGACTCATTCATGGCTTTCGTTTAGTTTTTCTGAGCGCGGCGAAGATTCATTCGTTCCCTTGCAGAAAAAATGAAAAACTTTCTAGAAAAATTCAAATGATGCCGATGTATCCAGTCCTTACACAATTTCCATTGCATCCGTCTAGAGCTAGCAAGACTGGGTCGAGGGTTGTAATATTCTCCTAAAAATTAGGGAACATACAATTTTTTTATAAGTTTCACACGTTTTTTGTAAGATTTTCTTCTTCGTCGCATAGCTACCTGTTGATAGAAAAATAAATGATCAGCTAGAATTTTGTGAGGCTTCGTTTTAAATTGAAACAGCATTTTTGCTCAATTTTCCTGTAGATAAATGTTTGGTAGAGTATTCAGTAGATAACGTCTCTTGGTGTAAAATTAACTGCTTTTGATTGTAAGCCTGAAAGAAATATTTTTTGTCAGAAAGCAAGTGATTTTTTTTGGTGTCATTTATTCAATTCACAGATAAATAAAATTGTTTATAAAATCGCAAAGAAAAGTATCACCTAACAAAATTGAGTGGGGGATAACTTTCTGAAAACATATTTCAAATTTTGTATCCATCTTACGATTGAACAGAAACCCTTCGATATGATATTTCAGTAGATGAATTTCCTCTAAATATTAACGTCTATCAATTAGTCAGAAATCGTTTATCAGAAATATTATAGGAACATTGATTCATCATCGCTACTGTTTTCACTTGATGATGCAATTATACATATTATGAATTGACATAATTTTGTCTTTTACCGCTATCCTTCATCATATCAATTAAAGAAAAACGTGTATCATCGCAAGCTATTATAACACAAAAGTAACAAGTTAGCATATACCCGAGCATTAACTTGCTTGATTATGTTCTTAGATTAAGCCGTAGATGAACAGATCCTGTCAACTGAACCATCATTGACAGATATCTTATTTTAAACTTCGCTGATTCCTTTACTAATACGACCTTTTTAAAAGTAAGTTTAGACAACACGGTAGCCATGTGTTTCTCTTTCTAGCGACGTCATCTAGTAACGATGCGAGTAAAAAGTAAAGTGGCGATTGTGCTATAATGGTGCAATACTATTAGTGAATATAAAAAGGCTGGAATTTGTTCGATTTTTCATCTCATTTTGAACAGAGAAAGGCGCACTTCAAAGTGTTTGTTCTCTCGAGGTCGACAAGCGCTTACTTCGACAAAATATGAATTTCGATGTACGTGGCTTCTCATAGGCGGTGCCCCCATGCGATTCGATGATCCTTCAAGATTTATCAGAGTTTAGTGGCTGGGCACCGCATCTTTCTCTTTTTTCTTTCTTCTCTTCTTCGGATTGACTGACCTACTTCAATGCTATCTTATTCTCCAAACAGCGGCTACGCGGTCGGCTCTTCTAGAGACGCTTGGCATATTCATATGTGCCTTTTGTAGTGGTGGGTGTGAATGCGGTTATGGAACGTATATAAATAGATTTTCGTGCAAATGCTTTCTTTTCCTGTTACGGGACACCGATATCCACAACCCACATCCACACCTACACGGTACAACAACTAAAACTAAAAAATTACGGACATTTTAATGAGAAACATTTTTTCTCAGGATGAAAAACAAGGGACATTTTAGACTGTATTCTTCGATTTATGAAACCATCATAATTGGCGAGTCAATGCGTTTTGTTTATTTTTCCAGCATTAATAAAAGATCACTGTTCTGCATAGTATGATTCCAAGGACGTCTACTCACCTTTTTCTGATCAACTCATCGTGAATACTCCATACAATTTGAGTATCTTGAATATAAGGACAACATCGGCAACATGGTTTTTTAATTTCAAAACACACTCATAATGATGATCGAACAGTTACTCAAGGTTACACACTACTTTCCTTTTTGTAACATATAAATGTTCTACTACTCCTCGCAATAAGTTATGTTCCACGAATCTATTTCGATTTACACAGAGAACAACACAAGAATATATACTAGACAAATATTCGGCGTGTGATCAGAAATAATCATGAATGCGACCAGTTCAACATCTACTATACCAACGGCATATCAATATGCAAATCCATTACTATATACGCTTAGGGATTATCATACGGATATCGATCCATATTGGATCGTAGCCATAGAATTTATCAAGTTACAGTTCGCTTTACGTCTTTGGAACAGAGTGCGCTATGGAAAATGGTTAACATCAGTTGAATTTATCGTCGATTGCTCCGAACGCGACAGCGCTCCTAAACCTTCTGCTCCCCTGATGGTTCCACGTCGATCTTTACCTGCTCCTTTAACTGTCTTTATTCTTCAGGATTTTAATAAATTGGAAAAAAACGAAAAGAAAATTTAAAAAAAAATTCGATTTGACATTTTCGATGCTGTTGCCTACGGTATACCATTAATTGGGCACGCTGTGTGGTATTGTTATATTCAATCATCATGTATGTCTGCGGAAGATGGTACTGCTTGGAATTGTTATAACCTATTTGGTTATAGGCTATACAATTACTTATTCAGAAAATATGGTAACTTTGTATTGGGGTGTTTTGTAAAATTATTCTTTCTACAATATGGAATGAGCGAAGGAGAAAAACTGGAATACGAAAAAAAGAGCAAATTCAAAAAGATCCTTTTTTGGTTTGAATTTTACATTAGTATAATTATTTCAGCGGTCACATTTTTCTTCGTTGGAAGTATAGTTGTTACGTACTTATTTACGAATGTTGTACCGATGATATTCACTTATTTATTCATATTTGTGATCTATGCATGTTTGTCCACGGTTTTAATTTACTTTGGGCTGCTTCTATTCGACCGTAGAAAACCTAGTCATTGTAACCCAAAAGCAGATGCTATTTGGCTATTTCTTCATAAATGGCGCTATCCAATCATGGCTTATCTGTTCAGCATCCAACTTTTTATATATATAGTACCAACCTTTTATAATTATTCTCAATATATTTACTATGGAGAAAATTATTTTTACACAATGACTAGAGAATTTAATTCCAGAAGTACCAAATTATATATTGATAAACGGTCAAGTTACCCAGCTGAAATAGCTCATACAGTACTAAGCTTGCTGTAATATCATCAAGGTCGATTTCGAATAGCAGCTTTGAGCAATGGATGAAAGAAAAATCGATACCAAACATGTTCTGCTAATGACTTTGTTTCAATCTATGAATATGATAACAACCTGTTTTTGATGCGGATTTTGCATAACATTGTTTTTTACTATTCGTCTCTAGCATTATAACTCTTCTACTAACTATGATAAATTATTATTCGAGATAACTTTACTAATGAGTCATATTCATGTAATGCAATAGCTGAAATGTAAAAAAGAGAATGGAAGCTGATTACAGAGATTAATTTCATAGTATGCTCTAAATCGTCTTTCTTTCTCCGTCGATAACTAAGATGATGTACAACATTGAACATGATGTCACATTGAGCCCGTTCAAAATGATCAATTTAACAACAACAGCAGCTTTTTTAGATTAAACAATGTAGTATATATCTATAATACTGTGTTGCTTCAATGTTCAAATATACGGCGTCTTCAATCTAAATAGTTCAATGGCGTAAATTTATTAAAACATATTTGAAATTTTTGTACCAATATAATGATTGAACAGAAACCCTTCAATACGATATTTCAATCGCTAGATTTTCCTCATTTTCAACGACTGGAAATAGACTGAGATCCTTTCGTTTTCTTGTGGGTAATTATTGGTACCTGTCAAACTCTCTAGTCACATACACTCTTATAATAATACTTTTCATCTGCGAATTCTTCGAAGATTTTTACTTTTCAAGTGAGAATATTTCTTAATTTTGAAAACTTAAAACCAAATAGAAACGTAATTGCGAGATAATCATCAGAAAAAAGATTGTCTCTGCATTACATAACAGCACACAGAACATAATCTGTCCATAGAGTCGTTTAATTCCCTATTATAAACTGAAAATTAATGGAGTGATAATGTTTCTTCAATAGGTACTGACGATTTTAGACGTGTAACACCTAGCAATTAGTCAAAAATTGTTTATCACCTATATTAAGAACACTCATTCATCGTGACTACTATTCTCATTTGATAATATCAAAACGTAATTATTATATGAATTGACATAATTTTACATTTTATCGCTATCCTTTATCATATTAACGTAAAAAAAGGTGCATCATGGGAGACTATCAAACACGAACTTAACAAGTTTCCACACAACCAAATCGAAAAGAACAAAAAAAAATTAAACCTATCGCAGAATGACATTGAAATCAAAATTAATGACTAAACTGAAAGAGAATATTCCAATAAAATTATTATTTCTACAATCGTATACTAATAATCCATAGATTCATCATCAATTTCGTATGTCGCTACCGATAGATGACATTTGCTTTGAAAGAAAAGGTAGTCGTCAACCAAAATCAAATAGTTTTTTGTCAAAAGCAGTGCCATTTGTTATTTTCTATATACACGAAAGGCTTTGTGAATCTCATAGAAGGTAAGATAAATTCAATTGAATTTATGATTGTTTTTCTAAAAATGACCATAAATCTGAATTTTGATGAAAAAAATTGAACGAGAACAGAAAAACCAAACATTAACTTGCTTTATTATGTTCTTAGATTCAGACGAACATGAATCCAACCCGTCCACTGAAGCATCATAAAAGATATTTTATAAAACTAAAATTCCCCTTTTTCCTTCCTACCCATAATATCCATCAAAGTCAAAAGGACATGATAGACGAAAACAAAATATCTATTTTCATTGATTCCCTTTTTAATGCAACTTTTTTAGTTAGTCGAGACAACACAGTAAACGTGTGTTTCTCTTTCTAGCGACACCGTCGACTAACAACAAGAGTAAAGTCAGATAGTAATTGTGAGTCCATGTTACAAATTTTTCATGCCTATAAAAGCATTGCAAATTCTTTCGTTTTCCTCTCATTTAAAAAAAAATGCACTTCAAGGCGATCGTTCTCACGAGGTCGCCAACCGGTTAATTCCAAATCAACTTGTCTGAACAACTACTTCGGTAACAATGCGCGGTGTCACCATCGACTCGATGGTCTTTTAAGATTTATCTTGGCTTGTTGGATGGGCACCGCATCCTTCTCTTTCTTATTTTCTTCGAATTGGCAGGCCTACTGCAATGCTATCTTATTCTTCAAATAGCGGCTACAGAGTCGGCTCTTTTAGAGAGACTTAACACATTTATATGTGTCTTTTGTAGTGGAGGGTGTCGATGCGGTTATGGATCGTATATAAATAGATTTTCGTGCAAATGCTTTCTTTTCCTGCTACGGTACACCGATATCCACAACCCACATCCACACCTACACACGGTGCAACAACTAAAACTGAAAAATCAGGGTCATTTTAATGAGAAACATTTTTTCTCAGGATGAAAAGCCAAGGACATTTCAGGCTGTATTCCTTGATTTATGAAACCATCATAATTGGCGAGTCAATACGTTTTGTGTATTTTTCCAACATTAATAAAAGATGACTGCTCTGCATATTATGATTACAAGGACGTCTACTCCCATTTGTCTGATTAACTCATCGTCAATACTCCATACAATTTGAGTATCTTGAATGTAAGGGCAACATCGGCAATGTGGTTTTTAATTTCACACCACACTCATATAACGAAATAATGATGATCGAACAGTTACTCAAGGTTACACACTACTTCCCTATTTGTAACATATAAATGTCCTATTACGCTTCGCAATAAGTTATGTTCCACGAATCTATTTCGTTCTACACAACAAGAGAACAACACAAGAATATATACTAATAGGCAAAATACTAGGCGTATGATCAGAAATAATCATGAGTGCAACCAGTGCAACATCTACTACACCAACGGCATATCAATATGCAAATCCATTACTATATACGCTTAGGGATTATCATACGGATATCGATCCATATTGGATCATATTCTTACGATTTGTCTCTCTACAATTCTCTTT